>OX453244.1:9656335-9940235 GCA_949709985.1 Luffia ferchaultella
GAAATAAACGAAGTGCAATAAAAATCATCGTTGCAATGTGATATAAACTTTATTTACCCGTTAACAAAATTAGCTTAGTAAGTTTCTGACTGAAAGATACCTACAACGCTGAGACAGACAGACGGCATAGGTTGAGTAATAAAGAAACAAAAAATAATCAGGTATGTCTAAGTCATATAGTTCCCCAACATTTTATGCCTACGCATCCGATCTGTACGGTTCACTCTTCATAATCTGTGATTTTCATAAAGAAATGGCGGCAAAAGATAAAAATTTGTTTTGATTGATTTTAGTTAATGCTTTGCTATGACGATATGACGATTATTGTTGAAGACGGCAAAAAAAATTTAGCTGACTGGGAGCTTTCATCGGAAACGCTGCCTAATTTATCCCTTTGAGATATAACAGTATAATGTATGAAGGAATTGTTACTTTTTTTTAGGATTACAAAAAATCCGTGATGGCGTATGTCTATCTTTTATGGATAGCTTACTATACTTATTTTTATGTTTAAAAACATGGTGTTATATGATGAGGTAATTGAAAAGCAATTTATACGGATACAGTATTAATTCTTATCAAATTAAATACGTTATTTACTTTCAGAATTTCATGCACATTATAATTGCTCTTTACACCATACAATTTAAATTAATATCTTCGGAGTTATCGAGAAATAAAAACTATAGCGCGACAAGCGACCGGGGCCCTACACCGACGCGAATCACGTGATGTAAAATTAGGCAAAAGTTATCAATGTTGAATACATAGAAATATTGTAGTTTGTTTTTATGTATTTATTCTTTACTTAGTTTACTTTTTCAAATATTTATAGAATTGGAAATAAAGTACATTAAAAATACTTCAAGTAGCATGAATTTACGTTAGATACATTTAAATCTAATTAAATCCAATTCACATGTTCGCCGCAACAAGCTGATACGAAACTACGACAGAAAAAAATACTACGGCTTATATGCTCTGCTACCCGTGCGTAGCCGGGGTGGGTGCTAGTACTACGTACGACATATAAGACTTACAGTCTACTTTAGAGGACAATTGCCCTTCAAATTCTACCGTGGCTTTTTGGTGTACGGACTTTAAAAGTAGGAAAAAGTTGCCAAGACGAGTACAGAGCAGGAAAACCTTCTACCACTCTAACCGAAGACAACATAAAACAGTTGATGACTTAGTTTTGAGTAAAAGAAAAATTACTATACGTTTAACCAATATTAATTGACAAATTACATTTCAAAACGGTTTCTGTACGATGAGTAGATACAGCTCTTCCGAATGTTAATAATCACAAGAAATTATAAGTTCAAATTAAAAAAAAAAAACTATAATGACGACAATGTTAAAAATGACGGAGCATCCACCATATTCACCAGATCTTGCTCCTAGTGATTTTTACCTATTTCTCAAATTAAAAAAAAAACATACCCGTATCATAAAATTTGATAAGAAAGACGTAGTAATGAATACTGTAGAAGGATTTTTCGAAAATCAGAAACAAGATTTTTTGATGTGGAATGAAAGGGCTGGTGAAACGCTACGCGTATGCATTGTCAAAGAAACTATCTGTGTTGAAAAATAAAATATATAATTTTTTAAATGTTGCTTTCTTCATTGTAATTCTGGATACTTTTTGAAGCTATTATATTATCCTGAAGTAAACTGAAACGTGAAGGACTATTCAATTGAAACAAGGGGTAACCTACTTTGCAAGGGGCCTGAACTTTTAACAACAGGTATTAAAGTATTAAAACGAGAAAGATTATTATTTAAATAAACAAAGATCTTAGTTTCAATAAAAATATGTTTAGGTAGACCACTAAACAAAAATTTGTTGGCTACCAAAATTGATTTGTACAAACGCAACGAAGAAACGACACATTAATTTCTTCATGCCTATAAACAGACATATCAAATTATATTTTTATTCTTATGTGTTTTTATTACACAAATATTCAAACATGCCTCCTCTATTAAGTTGTCATACGCTAGGTATCTACGAAGGAATGTATTCACCTGTAGGCAGGCAGAAGCTTAGTGGCTTTACTGTTTTCCCGTTCCGTTCCCGTCAACTTGATCAGCATAGAAAGGCACCTCACGCGTACCGCAATTAGTGAAATGGCTCCTTTAAAAGCGAAAACATTGTGTAATTGTACTGTTTATCGTATGCTTTGGGTCATTTGAATCCATTAAATAATTTTTTTTTTGACACGTGGGTGCGAGTGATTGAAATGAAACTACCTGGTAAATTTTTAATAAAATACCTTAATGTAGGTTATTATATACAGACGTCAGCAGATTTGAATTCAAGTGTAATGTTTGGCATACATATTATATTTCTCTTGTTATGCTTAGCGCCAAAATGAAGGTTAGGGTGTAGGTGGTTAGGGTGGAGGCCGGGCCCAGCTCCCGAAGTCAAAACTTTATCCTCCCTTTACCTACTACTTTTTATATGTATAATTTTTTCACAAACCTTTTTATGGACAAATCACTCGAAGCCATTTAACGCTTCGCGGTCCCTATCGATAGCAGTGTTGCAACTCAATCGTTTATCATTTAGTGAATATAATTATAGCTCTCAAAGATCGTCGATTACGAATATTTCATACGACTAGGTTTTTAAATGAACCATGCATTTTATAATTAAGAAAATGTTCATCGAAATAACAACAAAATTTATAATTATTGAAAATGAATAATATTAATAATCACAATTGAAACTATTGATTTTTAAATGAAACTGGTGCGGTGACAACCTCTGTGATGCTACTCATCAAATTGATGGTTTGAGTGATATTTCTATTAAAACATCATATTGTCTTATGGCTCTTTATTGGAAAATACCTTAATGTTATGATTCATTCTTAATTTCGATAAATATTTTTTAAAATATAACCGATAATTGCTAAATAAATGCGAAAATAATATTTTTTATTGTAGAACAAAAATTTATTTATAAAAAAAAGAACAAAGCATCTCAATAACCAAGTTTAGTAAAGAGTGGCTTATCGCCAAAAGCAGTCTCGTCCACACAAACTCGACGATCACTACTAATTGTTAAATGCATTAACAGATGCTCTAAGTATATCTACAGATGAAATAAAAAACGTTTGTCATATTAAATTTTGTCAAGATTCATGAAAAAGTATGACAACAAACGTTTAAGTAATCGAATATCCTCTCCCTAGATACTCTGTGAAAAGAGCTCTCTTTGTCGTCGCCCTAAAAGCGTTCTCTTTCTGTTTCATGTTTCGATTGATGGCCTCCCTCAAGACAATTTGTCCCTTGCACTTCCACTTATATGCTTTATACAATTTTTTATAAAACGAATGAATAACAATTACACGAAACGGTCTATCATACGCGTTTTGAGAATGTTCAGGTCGCCCGGTCTCGTCTTAGATAAAAGTTGTCGTTCGTTTTCATTGTTTTGATAAGTTTATGGTTATGGATATATATAACTTTACATATTCAATTACTCTTTTTCTTCGCATATGGGTTACATATCTGAACTTGAGTTAATGAAACAGATACTAATGAAATCGGTTATTTAGAACCATGTAGAATCGTTTTCTTAAATTAATATTTCATTAAATTACGCCTTTGCTTATGGCCTATAAACTATGTATATACTGAGTGCGTAATGTTGAAGATAAATTAAAAACCAGTCAAGTGCGTATAGTGTCACGCTAAATTAAGGGCCGGAGCAATGCCAACAAGAAAAACTCACCACTCACCAAAATCATGAGTTTGTTCAAAGTTGAAGTAGGTACGCGTTAACTCGTACCTATAATTCTAACTAGTTGGGCCAATTCTCCTAGCAAATTCGTACTATGTACTATTATTATTTATTTTTTCAGATTTTATCGGAACAGTGGGTTAAGAGTTAGAGGGAGGTATGTGAAACTCACGTAAACAGGCCACTTTATAGCCGAATATTTTGTAAACGAGACCTGATTTTCAAAAACCATCTTCTTTGAATGAAACGTCAAATGGTTTTTAATTAGCTATTCAACGAGATTCCAGTGAAGGGAGTAAGTGACAATTTTTCCCCTTTGCGCGGCAGATGCCTCAATTTTTTTTTATAGTGATTTTATTCCTCACCTGTGTAGCGTTATGTGTCTTTGCATTAATCGTTTGCGAGTAAACTGACTATGACATACAGGCGCCCAGACTGACGGACATGGAGAAACCGTAAGGGTTTTTTGTCGAGTTACGAAAGGGGATTTACTGGGTTCCGTAACCAAGAAAATGGAAAAGTACTCCTCGGATTAACCTACCTATATCTAATAGATTCACGGAGACCATTGTGACCTAACTCCGCTTGGAGAACTGTTTCACGAATTTTAAAAATCGCTAACTTATCTTATAATCGAAACGACGAAACAAACTGTATTCCTGATACTTTACCTAAGCTTTTATGGTTTAGTAAGTAAATAAGTACTTAATCGACAAGAAGAGATTACGGAATTTAATCATAAGTAATTTAAATTTTTCGAAGAAAATTCTGTACAATTTGATTTTAAAATTTAAAAATTTAATATCCTATTCTTATGTGGTATATGTATAAATGAAACATTTTCTACAAAAATCACTTGTCATATTTAAAAAAAAAATCGTTGTTTACTTGGCTCAGCAGGAGGTGCATTTTTAACCCGAAAATAGTTCAGGCCTTCCGGGTGAGATTACATTTTCAGGTCTTTTAGAGTTGGAACCGAAAAAAAATTGCAATGAGCCATACTTTGCAGTATCGGCGCAAATAATATTCGGTCAATAAACTTAATTAAATAAACGTGTTAACATGACGCGATGCAATGTTTGTGTAGCGTTTAGCGGACGCTTGTCGAACGTCATGCGTCGGCTCTGATACAGATATATTCGTATACGAGCTGAGACTCATTATCACTGCCGACCATTACCCCGGTTCCGCTATTAACACTTAACGGTGACGTTATCGATCGATCTTTCATCGATAAATCCCAGAATATATCTAAATCTACTTTCTGACCGTCTAATAATTGAGTGCGTGCGTATTATTTCGGTGGCAATATATTAGCGGCTTATTTTACATCGCCGCGGCCGACCGAATCTTATTCCGATTGAACTAAGAGGGCCAGTCATCGCGGCCGAGCTTGGGTATGGAAAATATTTTGGCTGCTTGCCAAACGGTGCTCCGTTCGCGGTCGCGCGAACCTTAGTGTGCGTGTGCCCATACGGAAACACTGTGGAATCGAATCGTATCGGCTGCAGGCAATGATATTATGTTGAAATATTTTATGACACGAGATTATTCGTCATTCTAAATTTAAAACGGTAATACTATACCTTCCACGTGTACGTGTCTATGTTCTTAATTATCTTGCTATGCCTAATGCCATGAATTGCATATTTATTGAATTTATGATTTGTTTGAAATGAAACGACGATCACTGCCAAATGCTAAAGATGGTCCGTTTATTTAGATGAAAAACTTGTAATAGTACATTATGATGCAAATACGGTAAGCTGGAATTGTAGTTGAGGCGTTTATAGGCACGAAGCGAGGCCGAGTGCATATAATAAACCGAGACTATGATTGCCACATTACTGAGTACGAGCATCTTACGACGTTTTTAAATACATTTGCGATTAAAATAATTAAAATAATACTTCAAATGTAATAGTGGCGGAACCTAACGGCGCCGCGGCGCGCGCGCGTTGCTTTTCGCGGTTTACGCATGAGTCACAAACAAAAAGCTCCTTTGTGATTGGTGTAAAGTAAAAAGACCTAGTACTGTAAAATACAACATACGGTACAAGTTTCGATGTCATAAAGACCGTATTAATAGCTAATGTATTGAAAAGGATTTTACGCAACACCTATGTCACTGAAAACTAAGTGGGTGTAGTATCAAAGTTTATCGATACTCCCAGACGACGGGTCGGTCCCAAAGGTTTTTAAAGCTTTAATATTTGATAGCATTCTCTAATTATTAGTATTTCATGAGACGGTAATGGAGTTTCGGCATATTTTAGGGTTATCTGCTGTTTGTTCTTCTTTAATATGGCTTTAATTTATTTCAGGTGAGTAACGGCAATGTCATCGATACAGGAACCCCCACCCTACTGGTATTTACAAAATATATAATTTATTATCAAACTAGGTTATGCCAAGCACGTTTCATTCATTATATCTTTCATAACTGCACGCCGAAAATCTCAGCATGAAATATCGCCATTGGGAAATGGAGATTTAACGCTTTTATCCAATTATTTTTAATGGATTCTCTAGAAGCTCCAAAAGCTTTTTAAGGGCATAATGAAGTTGGAAACACCAAGACAGAGTTTGTAGGTAGATGTAAACGGCTGCAAACATTTAGAAGTAAGGTCATTGCGTTAACAATGTCTGCTTATTCGTTTATATCGCATGGTAGTCGTGTCAGATTGTTAAATGTCTAGTTTAAAAAGAGCACGCAACAAACAAGTAGACGTAAATAATTTCAAGCGAATCAACTCGTGTGAACCATACGCTAAAGAAGTGAAGATACTTTTTTTTATTACATTGTGCCCATGGCATTGACTCGAGTTCGGCAAGTGGCGGCACAGGTACCTGCTTCGCATGCTAGCGATCAGCCACGCCTCTGTGCGGCCGTAAGCTAATTTGGACTCTCATATCCTGTACAGTAATGCGTTACGACGAATACCACGAGCTTCTACCGCTCGTCACGACCTCGCGCTCAGCATATAGATGCTTCCGTTTACTATGCTGACTCCCTGGTGTCCATTGTAAATTCATCGGACGACACCGACGACGAAGCACGACCGGAATCTTGTTTATATTTATTTGACGTATTATTTAACAACGAATCGACTAAATTGCAAAACAAATGTATTTTTTTCACAGAGTTAAAATTTCCATTTATCAACGCATTAAAAGCTAAAATAACACCCCGCCGACCCGTGACTGCCGTCCAGGCTACCGTCCGCATTTCTTCGTTGTTTTCATTTCAGTTAGGTTGCCTTCATTTATAATTTAAAACATCTCTTGTTAAAACGCTTATCCTCTCCGAGCTGTTGTTTTAATGACGTTCAATGAAGTAATCTGTATAAATTGGGGCCGAAATCTGTATAATTATTATATATTTTCTTGAAAAAAAGTCCAGGGAGTTACAATCAAACTTTATGACGGATCCGAAAGTAGGCACAAGCCGCGTCGCATTAACCAGTTTTACGTGTAGCAGACCGCAGTGGAGCGAGGGGTATATGACTGTACCTTTGCAAGCACGCATAAAGCGTTGTATTCAGATCCGCTATAAAGTTTGACGCGATCTGTATATACCTATGTCGTAAATTCTAGTCTGTAATTGTTTTCCTGTCAAAATAATAAAACGCCCTTTGTTCCATTCAACGTGTTCTTATCAATGGATTCGTTCATACAAATCGCCCGTCACATGAATTTTTTATTTCATTTTACGAAAAAGTCACTCTTTGTTTATTCGCGACGTAAAATGAGCGGTTACGCTTTTGACCTGTCCATTTGTTTGGAAGTGTTTATACATTCTTACTTTAGAACTCCGTTTTTTAAACGAAGGCAAAATTTAACGTTTTCGACGTGTTTCAATTGTATTACCGCCATGGGGCGGGGCGTTCAAAACCCACTTTCTTGAACTAGAAAGAGCACAGAGAGCGGTTCTCAAGGTGATATATTTTAAACCCTGTCTGTATCCTACCGCCATAATGTATGCAGTGGCTAGTGTCCTCACTGTGAGACAGCTCTTTGTTCTCCGAGCATTTCTTCGCAAACACTCCAAGATGCCATCTTGCGAAAGCGCCGGGGTACTGTACTCCTATGTGCCTGTCTGTTCTTGCGTTCTCGCATCATTTAAGGTCTTTAATTCTTTGTTATAATAGAATTAACAAAGAATTACACATTTATCCACTGAACATAGACGACGTAAAAGTGGTAAAAGGGTGGATGAAAAAATTAATTTGTGAAGAAATTGAAAACCTATTATTAGTGTACACATGTTATATTGTATTTGAGCCTATACCTAATATAAAGACAAGCATACACACGCATGTATCGTACGTACAGACATAAACCGTTGCGCCTCGCACATACTTCTCAATCCAAACCCATTAACATACTATTACATGTAAACACACACACATACACCCTGACACCACCCACACATGTTTTAGATTTTAATGTAAAATTGTTGCCGAATATTCTACTGGGATTGCATTGGTTATCATATTATATAACTAATATACCATTAATCTGAATCATGCATTTAAGAAAGAACTGTCTCCTATATAGCACAGATTATTACCCAGTTTAGGAACCAGGGATCCCAAATTGATACGATACTTTGGTGGATTATGTAACATAGAAATACTATGTGCTGAATATTGGCACTTATAAATTTATAGTTTGTATAAATTTTTGTTACTTTTCTTTGCTGATAAATATTTATATTGTTATCTGTAAAATTTGAACTCGATTTGATTAATCATTGAGGGGTCCAACCAGGGCTGCAAGGGGATGCAGCCAGAATCAGGAGATCCTGGCTGCATCTAAAAATCATTGTCATCAGAACTTCATACGTCTGTAATACTTCAATTCCATAGGTTAAGAGAAAGTGAACGAATAAATGCACAACTAACACAATCAAACTATGCCTGTAAAAGAAAAAGTCAAGGAAGTAGGTACTCGTAGCATTTGACAAACGATTTCAACTAAAATTTTTTTGACTAAAATGCGATAAGTTTTCGAGATATATGCAATTTTCAGTTCCCAAATATTAATCTTGTGTAATCACACGCGCTACGGGAGCCTAGGTTGATAATAATAATAATAATAATAACACACACAATCACAACAACGTCTTGGCCCCAAACTAAGCATTAGCTTGTATTTTGGGTACCAAGCGAAGACACCACATACATATAACAACCAAGACCCGGTGTCAGTATTAATATTCATCATATAAATACTGACCCGACCTGGGATTCGAACCCGGGACCTCCAGCTTAGCAGGCAGGGTCGCTGCCCACTAGGCTAAGCGGTCGTCGATGCATGTCCGATACGTAGTTGGCCGGTTTTTTATTAAAGTCTTGGAGTAAAAAACTAAAACACAGAAACCCTTCCAGTTTCCTCATTTCGATCCGTGTCTGTCCTGTGTGACTAGACATAAATGAAATTTTGCATACGTATATATTGAAGAGTTGTTTTTTTTTTATAACACGTCAAAAATAAATTTAATTTTTTTTAAGCATACGTACTCTGAGGGAAACAAAGTGGTGATGTTTTTTTTTTCTGCTTATCCCATCATGGGTGGTATCATTAGAAAGTAACATAAAAGTGTGGTATAATCACGCAATGTGAAATCCATTTGTGAACGAATTCATTTAAATCTGAAATAAAAACTTGTGCGTAGATATTATTACAAATATTCAATACAAATTGTTTCCCGTAACTTCAATACATTACTTTTGAAATAATTGGAGAAAACCGTTAAAACTAAAATAAGTGCGAAAGTCGTACTTACTGCGCGTGGTCTGACACACATTGGGCTAGTTTTGCGGTCCAAAAATAACTAGAAATCCTTATAGTTTTGTCTGTTCTACAAAGTTTCACAGGGTTACCCACTATTAATAATTCGTAATAGTATAGTGAAACGAAACTGTTAAACTAAAGACAAATTTTATTTTCGTGTAACTCATCGTTTGACCTATTGATCGTTGAGTAGATCTTTTAAAACACACTCACACTTCATATTTCATATAACATTACTCATGACGCCCATATGAGATATGTGTATAAATTGCAATGGGCCTGTAATCGTCATGAAACTTATGCGTTGTATGTGTATATATGTTGCCGCCAAATAGTTAAAATAGTCTTTTAATTGGACGGGTCAACTGTTGATCAAATGCCGATATTCAGTTAAACAGCTAAAGGAGGCTTAGCCAAATTATTGAAAACAAGGTAAAGTGCAACTTTATATGAAATTCTCGTAATCCGCCCGCTAACATATCATCACTTTTAGCCACTTGGTTGGATAAATGAAATTGTGACGTGTTGGTAGGCTAACAGTGACACGATAAAAAGTGTGAAATAAAATTGTACATGATTCTACGGAAAACCCTGTTGTTAAAGAATAGAAAGTATACTTGGAAAATTGGGTTGAAAATACCCATCAACCCATTCATGGTGCAGTCCTTTTTGTCTGTTCTAAATCTTTTTCTAGTCTATTTTCACTAAAACCAGTTCAATAAAAAATGACGCACACGGTATCAGCTGTGTTATTTGTTACTAAAAAAGACTGTTAGCACTACTGTGGCGAAAATAACTTTTGTGGTCCGGCGACGTTTTTAATTCAAGCGTTTCCAATGGGGTAGCTTGCAATCAACCAACAACGTGTTGAACGTTGAGCTACCTTAATATTCATTCAACGAACGCCTTAAGCGTCGAATTGAATGTCGGCATTTAAAGAACAGGCCGTACAGTCGAGTAGTTGATTTAACCACATGGCTGCGACATTACAATGAAAATTACTATACTTTCGTCAAATTGATTATATAAAAAAATACTGAGGAAGTAAAATAACAATATAATTTTAATTTTATTATGAAACAGGAGTATGCAAGGCGATACCGTAAAATATCAAAGAAAACAAATTTTACTTATAGGAAAATTTGTTTTATTTTTAAATATATAAGAAACTGTGCGTTTATAGAATTAAAAAAAAAAATTGGATTATATGATCTTGCTTTGATTTTAGAAACAACGTTATGATTTATCATATCACTTTGTGGTATAAAAGTACATGATTTCTAAAGCTATTTGTGTCGATTCTATTCTTGGCTCAAACATGTGCCGTTTCAAAAATCCACAAACGCAAAGATTCTTGTCTTTAAATAAAAAAAAATATTTTAAGTACAATAAATGCAATTTCCTATCGTTAATATTTAAGGTATTTCCCTCCAGGGCCCGTTCGTTTGACTCGCCCCTTATAACCTCACCCTATAAAACAGCTGCGGAACTCTGCTTTGACGCGTGTCCGTTTTTTTTTCGTGCTTGATGAACTGAATTCAATAAAAGGTACGTGACGAGTTCCCCGACCGTCGTCGTCTCGCTCCAGAAATCTGTATTCCGTTTGCGATTTTTTAAAGCGATTGAGGTAGGGTCTTCGCAAACGGCATCGTCGTATTGTAACAGTTATTTTTATTCGGGGAACTGCTAAATATTAGCTTCTGAAGGGCTGGCCGTTGCCGACACGAATTAACGTGTCCGACCATGAGATTCTGATTGAAGCGGATATTTTGTACTGAAAACAATATTCGGATATACTTGGCGTTGACGACAAAAAAAAAGAAACCCTCCATTTGTCAAATAGGATTATTCGCGGTGCAAAATTTCTGACAAAGACGGTCGTCATTGGCAATCTATTATGGCTAACGAGCGACGGGTTCTGCAGATGAGCCAATTTAAAATTATTTTCGCAGATACTTCTGTTAAGACATGCGATTTCAGTACGCATAGATAAATAGCGAATGCATTTAGATGTAAAATATATCTGTATATTAATTTGTATTTGACTATTTGCGTAACCTTTGTATCGGATTCAATGATTTTGGTATATTTCTGGGTTCATTTAAAACGGTAAGTGTCATCACACTTCGGAAACAGAAACGAATTAAGTATGGATTGAACTCTCGTATCCAGGGTCCGCCCCTGTCGTATCGTTTAGAACTTATCAAAATTCGAAAGTTACTACCGCTTCAGAAAGTGACTATAGAGAGAAAGCGATGCAAAAACTCTAACAGTTTTTTTTTATTATTTTCACGTTAATTACATAGGTAGTCAGATCCATTCAATGGTAAATCCAATATTTAGTCAGGAACGTTATTAAACATTAATGCATGTTGTGTGCATTGCCTCATTTACCTTATTAAAATCGAAAACGAGTTATGTAAACGTTATAATTGCCTCCATTTCGCGTGTATGAAGAAATGTACATACATACTGTATAATAATTTACATGAAGTTGAATATTCTGTGAAGCTACAGTAAGTACGTTTACAATCTTCAAGAGAAGCACCTGGAAATATATAAAGTTAACCAAACGACCCGTGGTAATATTTGCATTACCAAATTTTTTACTTAATACCATTTAAATTGCCTAATCCTTTAGATTGCACATGCAATAAAATTACGTTCACAAAAAAAAATACTAATATATTTTACTTAATATTCCTTTTGTATCAATTTGCTTAGCATTCAGTATTGAAAATTTAACATATTGACTGAGAAGAAGGTTATCTACTTTGGAAGGATTTGAAGGAAGGATGAACATTGTGTACGGTGACAAAACTTTTTGTTGTCTATTTCCAAAAGCAAAGCGGTTTCATGCAGAGACAAATCTATCTCATTTAAATCGTTCACTTGTTCATTAAGGTAAACTAAAAAAAGAAAGTGGCCTAAAATTGATCCAATGTATTCTGATTAATAGGAAAATCGGTTGCTCAATACATTATGGCATCGAGGGTCCGCCATATTGAATTTTTGTTGACGTTATGTATTTTACGACACTTCTCTGATTAATATGAATCTATCGACACTTCCTTATAAGCTGTAAACATATACGCCCGAAACACAGCCAAAAACTAGCTGTCTCAACTTTCAGTTTCTACTTATCTTGACTGCATCACCGAATGATGTTAACTATTTGATCAACGCGACTACGCTTGTTCTTGGAAATGATTTCTAATTCGAGACTAGCAGTACGTTTTTAGCTTTTTAGTCGGTGTTTTTTCACTATCAGGTTCCATTCCAGGTTGTTTAGATTTTTTCGACTCTTGGTTTGTGAGAACATAAATCTAAACTCTGAAACACTTTCCAAATAAGTGTTGAAAATTAGGCAAGTCCGAAATAATTCTTGCTCCGGTCTCGTTCGCTTTAATTTTACTACTAATGTTTACTGATATATTCGCTAGTAAAAAATTATATTCTTACACGAAACCGGCATTAACTAGAAGGCTATAGTAACGAAATCAATACGATTATCGAAATATCAAAACTACTTGATCAATCTATACATAATCGTATAGATTTCGTTTCCTTCTACTGTCGAATAAATATGGCAATATAAGTTTGTCCACAGATGGGCCTAAAATCAATACATTTTATTATTAGTTTCCATTGAATTAATAAATACAATAACCTTAAAAAACAAAAGCATAATCGTTATAGACGTGTTGTCCCAAAATAACATACTAGAACTCGTTTTGCCAACCACATTGTAAAATTTGTGTGTCATCGTTTATTATGAATTTCTCGAGAAAAAATAAATAATAATAATAACGTATATATCACAACGTCTAGGCCCCAAACTAAGCATTAGCTTGTTTTGGGTAAGAAGCGAAGACACCACATACGTAATATAACAACCAAGACCCGGTACCGGTATCACTATTCATCATATAAATACTGACCCGACCTGGAATTCGAATCCGGGACCATCAGCTTCGTAGGTAGGGTCGCTATTCACTAGGCCAAGCGATCGTCAAAAATATAGCTTCTACAAAACTTTTCCAAACAGTTTTCTTGCAAATTATAATTCTACTCCTAGCACTACAACTTTTTATCGATTCGTTTGCTCAACTATTTTTCTAAAATAGTACATTCGTTTTTGTATTGTCTTCCAAATAAAATTACTTCACAAATTACGTAACATAAGAATGTAATAATTAAATATTTGTTATCCTGATCGTGGTTTTTTTAGACTATTAAGTTCTATCTTAACAGAACTATGTCAAATTACAGTTTGATATTAATTGATAAATGTTAAGCGAAACCATGATAGTGACGTGACATAAACATCTTATCTAGCTAAAGTTAGTGTTGTCTTTTGACACATTATTTAATATTAAAGTTGTTTAAGATTCAACGTATCTAAGTACCTACTTTATACGAGGATTTGAAATGTAAACAATCCCGAAAGCCAAAGTCAAACGAGAGATTAGCCGACTTTAATGAAGTTTCACTGAATAGAGTGGACGAACATGCGTACTACCGCGATGAAGCCTCAATTTCGGAACAATATATATTTGCTTCAATTTTGCTTTACGTTAATAATTAATATATCGATTTCGATGTTACTAAACGATCGAATCGATTGATTTCTTATAAGAAATTCTATAAGCACTAATAAAAATGGAAATTCAAATGCGAGTCAGATTCGTATGTGGAAGATCCCGTACATTTCCTTCAATGTTCAATTATATCAATTATAGTTATAAAGTACCTATATAGTTGTGATTAGTACTACTGTAAGGTGTACATAGGAGACAGTGTAGTAATATACTACACTGTCTCCTATGGTTTTTAACCCATTGAACTTGTATTTTTTTCTGACGATGTGATAGCACCAGCTGGAGTCGTAATTAATTTCAGATTATATAATAGTATGTGTTATATATATATATATATATATATATATTTAACTTTGTAACAATAAATAAATATATTGATATGTTTATGCTCATTAAATTTGTCTTCACGAGCAATTTTTATAGCATTCGCTGACGAGGGTCTAATGATGGAGCTGCAAGGTGCACAGCAGAATCCATCAGTAGCTACATTTAAACACACTGTGATAACCTCGGCAAAACTGAGTGTGGTAGGGGTATAGCACGGGGTAAAAGCCATATCGTGAATACTTGACTAACCCTAGTTCGTAGATGAGGTACGTACTGAGGTATTGGATGTCGATGCTAAGAACCATATATATATGCCGTGCTTTCGTAAAGATTAGAATAAGTTCGTTATAAATTCAAACGATAGCTTTTGGAAAAAAACGGTCGAACCAATACAATTTCATTATTAATATTTGCGCATGTTTTTAAATATAAATACTATATAAAGGATGATTCGTACAGTAGGTATGACTTCATTGATGTTTTCAACGACCCCATATTGTTGTTACTGTATTATTTTTTTTGTAGTTTTTATAACCTAGACCTAATTGGTCATGTCGGTCTATAACTTTTAACAAACGATATTCTGGGGGAACTTCTTTTCCCCGTGGTCCCATTACCTAATGGGTCAACTCAATGGGACCACGGGGAAGTGCTCTCTTGATCGCCTTTCCATTAATAAAAACACGAAGAACAAAGTAGAGTCTAAATACTGTGGGACATGTTCGTGATCTTCCTAAATCTGGTTGACCCTCACCACTAGAAGACAGCTTAATGTTTTGTTGGCAATGTAAGAAAATCATCACTTTACACTTAAACGCTGAGCTTTTAATTTCATATGTCACCATTCTTATCACGTATGTCTTACCTATGAACTTTATGAAAATAACTTTGTTCTGCGAAACCAATTCTACTACCAAATGCATCAGGTATCCAATAATGATCATCATTTCATAAAAAATTACCTGTTTTTCTAATAAGGCTACTTTTTAAATGTGCAGTGCGGCACTATACCGCGGGCGGAAAAAATCTGGGGTCTTTGACGGATGTTCTTCGATACGATCTCGCATATTTAGATAAAATGTTCCTGAATTGTTGAATAGGGAGAAAAAGACCGATTGAGTAGCCAGCCAGATCACTAGATCTGACACCCCTAGTTTACTTTTGTGGGGATGCTTAAAAAGTTAAGTGAACGTTGTTAATGTGTCGGAGAATTAAGAATTATTTAAAAGTAAGAATTAGTCAAGAAGTACGCCGTATACCTCTTGAAGTTATTGATAATGTTCAAATAGAATTTGTTCTTCGTCTTGGCTACTGGCAGATGGCCAACGGAGCACAATTTGAACATTTAATTTAGTAGGTTTTTGAATTTATCATTGACATATAAATTTTAAAATTGCAAATTCGTTATTCTTTTTTTTTTCTTCATTTGACCTATAATTTTGATTAACTGTTTTAAATACCGTAACAAATTATGGAATGGTGGTTAAAAAAACGAGATTAATAAAATTCATAAGAAAATTAATAAAACTTTGTCGGTTCGAGCGTTTTCCCCAAAAGTTCTTTGAATTTATGACGAATTTATTCCATACTTTACGAAAGCACTGTATACTCATGCTACTAAACCAATCTTTGGGATGAACATACATTCGGATAAGTTTAATAACTTACATGTTTTATTTATTTAGTTGAGTATTTTTTTAAATAAAAGTTGTTTTTATAAAGGTTTTTTTATATAGGGTAAGGGCTCCATTTTTTTTAAAATCCTAATTAAAAGGAGGTAATGTTAAAAAATATCGTCATCAGGTTTCAACGGTCGCAAAAACCGAACGAAGAAAAGGGCATTTTTCGGTTTCATTAAGATTTCACGTAGCCGTCGCAGCTATGTGGTATGGCACTACGGCAATGCCGCTGAGAACCTCTTGGCTTAATATAATCTTCGTGATATTGAAGGAACGTTAATGCGACACCTTTGAAAGTTGCCGTGCATCGAAGCACCATTAAGGCCACGGCTGGAGCACTGCCAGGGGTATGCTATTATTAGCATGCTACGCGTCCGAGTTAATCAAGCTCAAATAAGATCAATATTTTCCGCTATGTGACCGTCCGGGGCCGGGCGCACAATATCCATCGCCCTGGGATTATAGTGCCACATGTGGATGTGACCTTATCTTCAGTTCCCACCATCTATCTCAGAGTGTACTATATTATGGACTTGTTTTATTTAAGCATCTACGACGAAAATCACAATTTTGACGTCGTTATATTAAAACGTGAACTTTTAATGCAACGCTTGAGATTACTAAATCCATGTGTTGCCACTAGGGACATCTAGCGTTCGTCGGGCCTGAACCGGAAGACGTCTAACATAACCACAAACCGAAACGCTAGTAAAAACAAACTCTAATGTCTATCCTTTACACGCTGGCTTCACGGTCATGGTATTAGTATAAGACTCAACCTCCCGTCCATCCTATTATCTTATCTGGTTAACTGGTGTCTCTGGTGAACTGCTGGCTGGTTAGTTACGGATCGGAACTAGCGACTTTTTTTTTACTTTCGTATTTTCGCACGTTCCGACGCGATTACAATTAGTAGACAAAATCGTCTATGAATTGGTTCCTTGCAAGTCGGTTCGGAAGCACCTCTCCTTAGCTACGAGTATATGCCCAATAACACATTTTGTTTTCTAACTAAATTTAAAATGTAATTTTAGAATTGAATCTATACGTTTATTTGCCTATTACAGAATTATTTAGTAGAAAGAACTTGGATCGTCTCCCTAGTGTGCTATTCCAAAATCTTGTGAAAACAGAAAAGTAGCTTTCTCGTGAGCGTAAGTGCATGTTACGTGGGCTCTATTGCTCGTTTATTTTTATGGCTTTTATCTGAGAGATTTTACTATAAAAGTAAATCGCGTACTTTTCACTTACTGACATACTTCTATGAACAAAATAATTGCCGGTTGTTGTACGATAAATTGTGTGAATTATAGATATTTGTGATGTTCTCCGTTCATCGCTGATGTGTCTGTGGATGACATACTATGTTTGCAATGTTCACGATCAGGATGCAAACAAGACGCATCAAAGTTAAATGAATAAACAGTGCCCCAGGAACGAGCGGAGATAGTTCGCGAACCGGTTGCCTGCCATTTTGTGAAAGTATCTACCTAGTCTTTTCTTGGAAATCTCGGAACTCCGTTTTCAAATCACTGCCTGTTTTTATCTCTTTCCTCGCAGTATTTGTATATAAAGCTACTATTAAACTAGTCAGTGGTTTGAATCCTTTCTAATGACGAAACTGCTTTTAGTTCGTTTTCATTAACTAAAAGCATTTTTCATTTAGTTCAGATAAAGTTTGCAAACCTTACAATATTTCGTAGAGCTACACCCTATGACCCTACACTACATATTTTAGGCTAATCTCTTTCATCTATCCATCTACTAGTTCTCTTTAGTGTCGCCCATCCACTCTTTCCCTCCTGTCCACCTTTTCGTGAATCGTCAATGTTGTAGATTAATTCCGAAGTTGACAATTAAAATAACGTATCTTATTTTCCGCATGACCAAACATTTTATAAATCGTGCATTTATTAGAATCACAGCTGCAAAGAGCCGAAAAAATGTAAGTCGCTTCCACCAAACCAAAGCGGTCGCTACTGTTGCTAGTTACTGCCAAACGAGACGCTTCGGGGTTTTAACACCATAACGACTGGGGCACGACCTTGTCGCTATCAGCGGAAAACTTACTGTGCGTCCACAGTGATGCGTGGTAGCTAGGGCTACGGGCCACGACGGACGGGACTTGCGTATGGCCGCCCATGGCGCCCGCCCATAGTAGACTGCGATTTGTTCTAGTGTTTAGACGTGTATCAGGTGTTGAAAATCATGGATGAGATTTGGTATTTTTACTAAATAGTCTGATCCTGATATAAGAGGTTTTGAATATGTGTTGAACACCTGCTCATTGGGGCATTTGAGGTACTCTTTGACTAGCCCACAGTATGGCCGCAACTGCAAACAAAGCATACGCTTTATCTATTATATTTAAGGAACGTTTGAAAACTACAGACGCTATATCGTTCAGGTCCGTCGCGCTAGGAGCCTGCCTTAGTCAGTACACTATATACGCAAACGGTGTGGTTAGGCCCGCACTGTGGACCCCCACCCATAGGACTGGGTCACGATTTTCGGCAACAACAGCAGCTTTGCGGCGTAGCTAGCGGTGTAATTAATATGGAAGCGCTGAGTCACCGCGCACGACGACGTAGCGCGCTCCACTGAGGTATGCGCGCTCATACTAATTGTACCGCCTGCCGCGCTGCTCCACAATTCGCCGCCGTTAAAAATCGTGGCCGGGCCCTTAGCACGGCAACGGCGAGCAGCAACACAAATATTTAGAAACGTATAAACCTGTCACACGTCACCATGCTCATCGGCATGGTTCGCCTATACTTACTACGCCGCTCGCCGCGCCGCAATTCGCACCGCCGGAATTCGTGGCCCGATCCTAAGATCTATAAATATTTGCGGGGCGATCAACTACGGCTGAATTGCCCGGCCAACGGCAACGGTTCAAATAGTGACTCAACCACAAGTTGGTAGTACACACGATCGCCGGCGATGCCCCGTGACCCTTCGCCGACGACGCGACGCCAATGAAGGGATCTGAAACTTTAAGCCATGGGCCGTACTTAAATTCCCTTCTTACGAATACCATTGTTCCAATATTTATGAAATTTATGAATGTTTGACTCAGAGTTTTTCTGAAAAAAAAACGTCTCTTTCTGCAACAACTTTGAAAAAAAATAAGCGGGATATTGATAGTTAATCTTAACTTTATATTTTATTTTAAATTTTAATGCTACCGAATTTAAATTCACTGCAAGATATATGCGTGTAGATATTTTGAATAAAAGTATTTTAAAGTAGACATTAAAAAAATATTTAAAAAAGAGTAAAACAGGAAAGTCAAACAATTTTTATTTTTCTACGTGATGTTACAAAATGATTTAACATATAATCAAGTAGATAGGTTGGTTCACGGCGCCTTTACACAAACACGAAATGAAGCCCGTTATTCATTTTTTGGAACAAAGAACGGCGACGCGACCGTGTCACCGACGCCGACGAGACAATTTCTTTGAAACCGAATCCCATTTTACGGGTCGTCCCTCTCGTTAATTAAGTCGCAAATTCTTTGAGCGGATCCTCAACACATGCAAGTCGAACACAGAGAGCTCGTCAACTCCCTTCTTTTAGGTACAGATTTATCATAAGATAAACTGATTATAGCTACACCCGTTCTCAGTAATATCGTTTCGAAGATATTTAAGTGAAAATGCCGCCAGTGGAAAACTTTCTTAGCTCGTAAAAAATGTTGCTGTAGTGGAAAAGGGAACCAGACAGAGGGAGCGCTATTGAGTTCCTTTCCTAGAATATTGTTCATATTCTACTTTGAACCTCTTTTTAGAAAGGAAAATTTTGTAGCTTCTTCTTAATATTTCAATTTGCTAGATAGAATCGTCGATAAAGATAAGAAGTCTTAAGGCCTGTTAAGAAAGAAATTTCAGAATGCAGTAAAAAAGTTTCGCAACGAAATAAACCTTTTGTTATAAAAATGACACCATGAAGTTGGCCATCAAAATTTGCTAATATAAGACATTAAAATATTATACATTGACTATAATATAAATTAATTCAATTGTATTACACTTTTATTTTTAGTGTATAATACAACCACTAAAAATTATGACTAGTAGGTATACAGCTACTCAAAATTTTTAATTATGAAGAACATAATAAAGTATTATTTATGTAGGTATATAATAAATTTATAATTTCCCTTTATTCCGTTCTGTCGTTCTAGTCGTATGTTTTTAATTTTGAGAGAAGGGCGAAACTATTTCGTCGTATCTAGCTGTCTGTTGTCGATATGGAACGTATTCAGTCATTGTGTCAGCATTTGTAGCGGTCACAAATCACTATTTCTTTTTTTTTAGGTTACAATTTGTATAGAAAGGTGATATTGCTATTTTCACTTAACTACAACAGGTTTTTTTTTTAAATTACGGACAAAAAATATTATGGTATACCTATCGTATTAACAACACAATTGTGTCAGTTTATCTCCTGGAGTTACATATGAGCGCATGACGCACGGTGCGGTCAGTTCACGGTACTGTTCATTGCCCCAATGCGATGCTGTGTTCAAGTGTCTGCATATGATTAGTCTCGCGAGAATTAACGAGAACACGACGACTTCTATGCTACAATTAATTTTACGTCACAATGTTGCTGGTTATTTCCAAGCTTTATATTTACATTCATAATTTTAAAATAATATCGTTATTATAATTTATCCAATAAAAAATATTTTAGTACTTACCGCGCATATATCTTGCAGTGAATTTAAATTCGGATCTACTAGATTTTTATAAAGAAGATTATTCTTATTCTTGAAAACTGAAGCCTTCTGAGATATTTATAGCCACTAGAAACGACGTTCGAGGTGTAATAGAAAACCAGTGCTGCAGGACCCATTCCTGTAGCTTATGCTGAGTGGAGTCCAATTTTGGCTATGCTGAGTTTTTATATATGCATATAAAATAAGACTTTTTCTTATTCATGTCTTAGATACTATTATGTTAGTTTATAGTTTTATATATTACTAGCGGTCGTACCCGGCTTCGCTCGGGTGGACAACGGAAACGTTCCTTGTCCCGTTTCACACATTAGTACATTGCACCTGTTCGAAGTCGGGGTGGGTCGCTATTCCAACCATAAATATCATTACACTATAGTATCATCGTTATCATCCAAACCAATAAATTCTCTGGCACGTCTAGCAAAAAATTTGATTGCCATAAAAAAGGTTATGGTAAGTCAACCTTAAAAAATACATATATGGTATGGTCTCGCGGACTTTTGGTTAGAACTTTTAAAGGAAAACAATTCCGTAATACATGATTATTGCTTAACATCAACCGTTTATGCAGCGCGCCCAACGGAAGCTCCCGCTTTTGCAATATTTTTCATTGATGCTCAGCTCCTATTGGTCGTAGCGTAATGTAAGAATAGCCTATAGCCTTCCTCGATAAATGGACTATCTAACACAAAAAGAATTTTTGAATTCGAACCAGTAGTTCCTGAGATTTGCGCGTTCAAACGAACAAACAAACTCTTTAGCTTTAGAATATTAATATAGATTTAATTTGTATAGCTAAATAAATGATTTTCTTTCTTTCTAAAATTTGAATTCAAAACCTAATACGTTAATTATTTGTTTCAGGTAAGCACCAACCAGATTTGTGATAAAATAGCGTTAAGTCTTTGGCTTCAATAATTGACTCTTAAAGTATGGTAAGCTATGCAAATATTTTCAACGAATGGTCAATCGTTTTACTACTCCAAATATGTCGTCGAATCACTGTATGTATCTTAATAACAAGATGCATTTTACTTTCAACTACTTGCACTAAGTTTATAAACCATCGTTTGACATCCAAAATTTTTGAGATCTAACTTTGATTTTATTTCATCATTGACCTTACCTGTGGAGGTAGGGTTCGCAACTTTGACAAAAATAATAACGCACTGAAAAAAAAACTCCCTTATATGCCATACCTTACTTTTTATCGAAATCGGTTGAGCCGTTGGTAAGTGAAATGGAAGACTAGACTCGCTTGGCTAGGGTTTTATTGGGTACGACCTTGCCTTGCACATTTGTCTGAGCAGATATCGCTTGGCACAGTTGAACCTTGGGTTATTCTGAGTTTATTTAGCTCAGTTGACACGCGGTATGCGGAAGATGTTAGGAAGTGCATCTCCCGTCGTGAAGTTCTCAGAAAAGTCGAATGTGCCCTTCAGGTTTCAAAGGCACTCTTTTTTTCTTTACCCCAAAAAGGGGATGTTATCACAACCTGTATAAAGACGTGAAACATTGTTACCTAGGACTTATGCTTTCTCCGGTCCTATGAAAAAAAAAGTAAAGAATAAATACGTACCTACTTGTAAGTAATTATTTTACAATATGTTTTTCTTGTATTACCTATATATATAAGCTACAATATCGTGGCATCAGACGAATTTGTGGTTTTTTACTTTTTCCCGTGTGAACGGTAATTTCACGCGAGTTATAGACAATTATGCATGCTACGGCCAAAACAACGACACGTGTGTCCACTGTTTTCGCCATGTTTTTTTGACAACATGGACCATCATCCGTGTGTCAGTTTCTCAGTGGTTCCACTGTTCGAAGCCCTTATGGGTTTCTTCTGTTGTTGTCGAAAACTGCCGGTTCTGTCGTGTCGCAGAAAATTCTTTGTCGGCTGCAATTTCACCAAAATGACAACGGGCGCAAGAGTTAAATAATTGAAACAATCCTTTTTTGTTGAAACTATCCTGAAAGAAGTTGGGTGTTTTGGTGAACGTGGTGACAGGTGTTTTTGATCCAGTGCAACTTTTGACTCTAGTTGAGTTTTTCAGGCTGTCTACATCGTATCTATCCTAAACTAAGTTCCGGGCGTGAGACATTTCTTAGCTCTTTACATAGACAATAGTCCAGAAAAGTTCACTTATTTCCAAGACTCATCGTATAGAATCAGAAATAGAAAAATTTTGTTTCATTAATTGTACGATTACAGAGTGAAGGCGAGTCACAACAATTTCAATTCGCAGATCGGAGATGAGCTGTCCGTCGTCATATGGTTACATCAACTAGTGCTCAGAACGCGTCCTTTTCTTTATTGCCACAACGCGTTTTGGCAGTAAATACGACACTAATTTTGCTATGTGGTATTTCTGTGATTACCACAACAGGTTGTGAGCGTTTTTATAAGAACAGTTACACGTGCTTCGCGATGTGGATGTTTCACCGTAACCACAACGCGTTGTGAGCTGTTTTCAGTCTTTGAGCATAACATGCATGGGAAAAAAGTTTATACTACAAATGGACTTCTCGTTCTCGAATTATATGAAAACGATTTTAAACTGTCTAGTAGCTAATCTGGGCATAAATCGAAGCCAGACTGAACCGTGCGAGATGCACTTTTCCTCCTCTACCCCCGCCTACTTGCGGGCTTAATCAATTTAGAACAACCCAAAAATTCTAGGCAAAAGTGCCCATATAATGCCCCATATAAATGGACCAATAAAATCCCAACTAGCCAACAAACACGCAAACAGACAAATAGAAATCTTGAAATAATAGATGAGTGCGTCATAAAACCAATATTTGTCACAAAATTTAACAAGAAAAGTATATGTAGAGACAGTAATAGTATAGACAGAAAATATGAAGTCGATGTGATGTTATTCAACTCGTCGATCTATGACGCCTGTAAAGCAGGAGGGCAGTGTAGCTATTGATGTCAATGATGTATTAACATGTGTGGCCGTATCTGTTTGACTAAATATAATGCTGAAACGCGAGGCCATATCTGTCGGAGCGGAACGAGTTATTCGGGTCGATTCGGGAGCCGTTTATATTTGGGTGCGTGCAGCAAGCACTACCAGCCCAATACTTACGTATTACGTACCTGACGTTTGCCGCCATTCGCAGTCCAATTAAATATCAATTCTGGTATAAATCTAAGGTAGTATAAAAACGACAAATTAGTACAGGATTACCATAGTCAGAACGATTCATTCGAGTTAAGTGTATTTCAAAGAAATTGCTCGTCTCTGAAAATAAACTGTACTTACATCTTTGACCAAACACATGTAATGAAGAGAAGGATCACCTTTATGTCAAACGATCTCGCTAACACTCAACGGTGGTTAGTGTAGTTTTGATACGATTAATAAAATTTTCTTTCCTTTTTTTTTCCAAGAGCAAAATAACAATTAAACAATAAATAATGTTGTTTTTGCACATAATATGCGTTCTATTTAAAAGGAATCTATTCAGCAGCCTAAAATTACTTACGGGTCTTCCATTCGTCACATAAGGCTCAAATAATTAGGGAGGGAGGTCGGGAGTACGATTATCATCACGATCGATCACGAGGGTAAAAGAGTATTATGAGATTTTCGGACAGGCTTAATCTTGACTGGATAACCGCGCATGCGCGCTTTGAAATCAAATCCTCTTCATTTTTGCAAAATATTACCAAAAACACTGTATAAAAAAATTCAACAACAAATACATATGATATTGGGTGGAAAGCGAAAAATAGCCTTGAACGTCACCATGTATCATAACGAGGTTTGTTGAGAAAGTGACATAAAAGACTTCACTTGATTAATGAACGACTCATTTATCGATATTATATTTTATTCAATAAATTAATATGTGGAATGTAATTACTTTTGCTCTTCTTGAAGACATCAAACGAAACGAAACTAGCAGTTGCTGTTTCATAAATGTGTACAAAAGCGAAGGAAAGGAAACAAATAGTTAATAGGAGCGCACCACGGCGCGACACAACGTTCATATTAGGTATTTATGGTATTAGCACATTATTATGGAGATTTAATATTTAAAGGACTCCCTCTCCGGATGTTCGAGCGTATGAGATTTCTTAGCAAATTAAAAAAAAAATTGAAGTCAACGGCACTGAACTTCTTCCATATGTGCAGTATTTAGTTCAGTTTTTGTTGCTTTTGAAAAACCCAAGAAATAGTTATATACAGGACTTATTGAACTTGTTAATATATGTAATAAAATATAGTTAATACGCAAAGAGGAACAGTGAATTCAGAAACAAAAGCTCATTCCCTTTCAGTATAATATCCGCTCACGTATCATTGGATACTTAATTCACTTGACTATCCGTGTCCTGTGTTGCGTTCATTGCTCTTGTCACATGCCAAGGTTAACAAAACATACAGCATGTTGCTATGTTTATTTCAATATATTTTTTTAAATATTTTCTAGATATAGTGAACACAATTTTTTATTATGCATAGATACTACACATTGGATGTAATTAGTATAAAACTGGCAGCCAGTTTAATAAAAACAGTTTTACAGCAACAATTGACAGTCGAAGTAGTATAAAATCCGAAGTATATAAACATATAAACTATCAACACGTACGACGATCACAGTAAAAGCTTATAGTATAATAGAATGTGTTCTCTGTGACGGAAAGAAGATAATAGTTAGCCATTTATTGTTCTATTCAAATGACCAATTGGCTACAAAATGAAACGCGTTTCAGTAACTCGCTGTCTGTCATGAACGAATTTGCACTAAACGCCGGATTTCTCTTTTCGTATCCTTGTGCAATTCAGGATTGTTCTGAATATTCGTATTCAGTTTTGTAAATTATTATTACGCAAATTTCACATCTGCATTTAACTTTCGCATTCGTTGGTTTTATTATAGATTTATTGCGAATGTCAATTTCTTAATAGAAGTGGATTTCATAATTTTCAGCTCATGGTATATTTGGTTGGCTCTAGACAGACAAATTCTAATAATTTCAGTCCATAATTTTTTTTCCCTAACTAATAATTATTGTTTATGCATAACAATTAAATATATTTTTATTTACTTTAAATAATTTAATTAGTGAGTTTACAATTCATTCTTGTCTATTAATCAATCTATTATTAGATACAACCGCATTTACTTTTAATTAAGATATCACAAACTCGCAAAAGCAATGTTGTACGCATCGGACCACAGGTAGCGGAAAACAACTGGGATGCAGATAGCGGGAGATCACGTGACATGAAGTAGCATGCGCTACTTTTTGTCTGTCTGTATTTCTGTCGTTTGTCCTCAATGATTTATCAACGCACAGCCGAAACTATTAAGTCTAGGGAGCTGAAATTTGGAACATGGGTTTATTTTATAACGGCCTTTGTTACGAAAGGATATTTTTTTTAATTTCAAATTTAAAAGAGGATGGAATTTAAAGTTATTTAAAGAGTTGGTAGAAGAAATTGTTATTTAAAGTTATATACATAAAAATTGTAATTGCAGCCACTGAGCATAAGTAAATAATTATGTGTTAAAACGGGGAACGAAAGTTCGTATGGCGTGTAGGTTTTTAAAAATGTAGGAACTTGAAAACTATGAACGTAGCTACTCATCATAAATAAATAATTGTGTTTCAGGATGTTTGAATTTGCCTATTTTAAGGGTAGGAAGCGCCACTACCACAGTCTCTGAAGACTCAGGTTTTCAACCAATGCGTCCTACCTACAATGACGTACGGTGCCGAAATATGGACTCTCACGGCAGGACTGATCCACAAATTTAAAGTCGCTGAGCGTGCTATGAAGCGGGCTACGCTCGGTGTTTCTTTGATGGATAAAATCAGATACACTGAAATCCGTCAAAGAACTAAAGTTGTTCGACATAGCCGAAGCGATCAGTAAGCTGAAGTGGCAATGGGCCGGTCACATTTGCCGTAGAACTGATAACCGATGGGGTAGACGAGTTCTCGGATGGAGGCCACGTACCGGAAAGCGAAGCGTTGGACGCCCCCCGGTCAGGTGGACAGATGATCTGAAGCACCATACAGGGGGTAGTTGGATGCGAAAGGCGAAGGACTGTGTGTATTAACGAGCCTTGGGAGAGGCCCATATCCTGCAGTGGAGAGACACGGGCTGATGATGATGATGATGATGATGATGATGATGATGATGATGATGATGATGATGATGATGATGATGATGATGATGATGATGATGATGATGATGATGATGATGATGATGATGATGATGATGATGATGATGATGATGATGATGAAGGGTGGGAAACGGTGGGTGAGATTTTACATGGGAGTATCGGTTATCAGGAATTGTACTTACTCATTATTAATAAATAATGATGTGTTTCTGGGTTTTTAGATTTTCATATTTTAAGAGTTGTGGGGCATGGGGGATTGAAGGTTTTGAAAATATAAACAAAATTGTTTCCAGCAAAAATTACGTACAAACTATCTCGAACGTTAATAATACCTATGACAGGAACGTGTAGTCTACGCAAGCGAAGCTGCGGGCGTTCGCTAGTATTATACAATATACAAATGATAGCTGTGTCAGTGGGAGAGTGTGAATGATAGATGTAGAGTAGTCTACACAGTTTTTTCTTTATTTATTTTTATGCACGACTACTACATTCGCTACTAACGAGTCTGGGTGTCGGGGTACATTCCCGTACATGCTTGTTAGTGTCTGTAGCACTGATACTCGTAGGTAATAGGTACAGGGAATACTAGTTTGAAATCAGTACTATGTGTGTCAAGGGGTTATTATATAAGTTGAAAACTCGTTTAAAAAAATACGCTTTAAAGATTTGTGTAAAGTGTAACTTCGTCTACTGAAGTCAAAGAATGGTACTGGACCTAGTATTTTGGTTTCGATACCTTTTGTAAATAGTAAAGAATCCATGATCCATGATGCTTCAGCTCTATTAGCATGTGAGCGGTTTTTTAAGTTTTCGTAGTCAAATGGCGAAAAACGAAACCTTTATAATTTCGTCCTGTCTGTCCGTCCACCTGTCACTGCTTTTTCACTCGGAGACTATTCGCACTTTATAGATCATAGAAAGGTATATGTGTAATCTATGAACCGCTATAGTAAAATGGTTCATAGACTACACCTATTAATTTCGTTTGTATAGCGGCTATATAAAGCTGTAGCGAATCATGAAAAACTATTTTTTTTTTTAGGTAAGTCGCCGTACTACATGTAACTGAAGGACATGAAATAAAATTCCAGCGTACATTAACGTGTGGGGTTTCGAAATTATTTTTTTATTTAAGTCAATCGTGGTTTAGATATGAACTCCTAAATTCTAAGAAAACGTGTCGTCCCCTTTTTTTTACTTTTTAACTAAGGATGACAAATGTGTATTAGTAGATATATTAGGTACTTAAAAACACTTCCAATGATCAACGAAAATTGTTTTGAATAAAACAGATTAATTTCATTGATTTGAATAATAATAATTTATTTCAGGGAACGTAAATCCCATATACAAGTAACGAAATAAAAACAATAAAAACATAAACAGGCTAGGTACCTACATTGAATTTTTTTTTACATATTAAAAAGTGATAAACACAAAAACAAAATGAAAATCGTTACACAAAAAAAAAGCGTGATCAAACGCCTATAATGCCCATTAACAGTTTTTCATATATTTGTATTAAAACTTATTATTTGAATTTTAACCATAAACGTTCATTCCGAATACGGAACACTATTGTGCATGGTAGGACACGTAGGTATCTAAACGGTTTTTTATGGATGAAAGTCACTGTTCCTACTGAATTCACGAGAAATTTTATTCGCTTTTAGAATAAGCACCGTTTAATGTATTATCACGTCTTGGGTCATGATCCTAAATAAACAACTGTTAATTAGTTTAATCATCAATTAAAACGGCATTCTGTTTATATAGGACATAAAATTGTGTTTATGATATAATTGTATCCTTTCTATGCATTATAAACATGTATAAAGGAACGAAACAACAGCACATGATTTTAAATTAAAATGTATATTATTAGTTTGAGCTGTGTATCTGACATAGACCCAAGTTTCGAGTGTGAAGGGAGTCGCGCCGATGTTGTTGAACGGTCATCGTCAGCTGTTTCGTGCACAGACGGGCAACATAAACACCAGTACTGGTGTATAGCTGGTTGGGTGAAACAATCGAAATGCTATCTCTGAGTGCCTTGAAGTACCGGTCATTTGTCGGTAAAAATAAAATTTCTTAATGCTATATATAATGGGTTAAAATAAAGATTTTCTTTTTTGCATGTTTCTCTTAGATTGTACCATAATATCTGCCTTTGGCCTGTCTCGGGAATCTTCCGAGTGTCGTAAGCGATACACATAAAAATGTTTGACGGTATCCATGACCGTAAGGGTCGGGGTCGGATTCCATGCGGCATATTTGGATAATATATGGCGCTACCATAACACGAGGTTAACACAACAGGACATTTGGTTAGGATTGCTTTCGCCTTGAATATTAAAGGATGAAACAATTTAATATTTTCGTTTTCTATGTATATATATTTAATATCTATTAACGAGTAAGTTTCGAGTGGCTGAAAAGTTAAGTAACATATTTTAAAACCCCAAAAAGTTTGAAGATATTGTACCGGGCATGTAATGAGAGCTACCACCACAGAATCCCACTTTTGTCTGCCACCAGAGCGGAGTCACTTTGAATCAAAAGATAGGTTTTATGGCGGGGTCTTGATAGGTTAGAAAAAGTGTAAAGATAAAAAATTATTGTTTTGATATTTTACGAATATTTTGATGTTTAGTTAATTTTTAAAATGAGAATTATGAATAGAGGGTAACGAACGGTGCACACCATTGACGCATTGTTTTGTGTCCATAAGACTCAAATTTACGAAGACGACGATTTCTTATATTTCAGCGTCTTACAGTTAAACTCGGTCAGTTAAAAAACAGCGACATCTGGTGAGTGGAAAATTTTAAATAGTGAATACTAGCGGTCGTACCCGGCTTCGCCCAGGTGGACTATGGAAACGTTCCTCTTCCCGTTCCACGCATTAGTACATTGCACCCGTTCGAAGTCGGGGTGGGTCGCTAGTCCAACCATGTAGTATCATTACACTATGGTATCTTCGTCATCATCCAAACAAAAAAATTCTCTGGCGCGTCTAGCAACAAATTTGATTGCCATAAAAAAGGTATAAGTCAATCTTAAAAGATACACATAATATGCTGTTGCGGACTTTTGGTTAGAACTTTTAAAAGGGAACAATGCCGTAATACATGATTTTTGCTTAACATTTTTTCCGCTCCTATTGATCGTAGCATGATGTAATAGTAGCCTAGAGCCTTCCTCGATAAATGGACTATCCAATACAAAAAGAATTTCTTAATTGGAACCAGTAGTTTCTGAAATTTGCGCGTTCAAACAAACAAACAAATAAACAAACTCTTCAGCTTTATAATATTAGTATAGATACTTGTAAAAGATTTTTAAGTATGTATAATACTTGTCTGATACCATTAGCATAGGCTCTGTCTAGTATGGGACTAGATGACCGTGTGCGAGGTATTTTGAGAAGAAATGCCTTCAATGCCTCCAGATTAATTAGTTATATTTGTTTGTGTATACAACTAGAAACTTTCATAAGCGGTTAGAGTTCATAAAATCTGTCTATATTCTCAATTAACATCGTTAGTTAGTAGTTACCGCTAACCGCAGATTAAACTGACGAGGTAACTGAATCGTTTGTGTCGCCACCACCGTGTCCAGTAGGTACGCTGCGTTGACCACCGATGAATTGACCCACTTCGTAGTATATTGACCACTAAAGTGTTAATAGTTAATAAGTTCATTTGTTTTCATAATACGATATCATACCATCGGGTACTCGGTAAATTTTTTGATATACATATCATCATCATCAGCCCATTTTTACCCCACTGCAGGGGCTTAGGCCTCCCCCAGGTTGAGGAGGGGGGCTTGGAGCTTAAGTCCACCACGCTGCTCCACTGCGGGTTGGGAACTGTAACGACCGCCATCTATTGACAGCGTCCGGGACCGACTGCTTAACGTGCCCTCCGAAGCACGGCGTCAGTGATATTGTGTACTTAAGTCAGAAAAACTGATTGGTACACGCCCGGATTCGAACCATGGCCCTATGGGGCCTTATAAATTTGAGACAGGTTCGTTGCGCTCTGGGCTATCACGACAGCATATATAGATAGACATATATTATGTATTTTTTATTATTGAATTACCTGAACCATCACTCGGGTATGAAAAATTGTTCTTCAAAGGCTTTCAGTCTATCGCGCGGTGCTTGGGGCTATATCTATGAGGCAGTAAAACATATTATTTTATTATGTAACGATAAAATTTTTATAATAACGTTATCTCGGTGGCGCAGAGAAAAGTCATGCATAGACAAGGTTTCAACGAAGGTGCGAAGGCGGGCGGCGCGATCTCTGCGCTCCACTAAGCACTGTAAACACCCGTCCGGCCACGTAACTTTCTCTTGAATATTTAATATTCTAAAATGTTCTTGATGTATATTTATTTTAAAATTATATTTGCTACCGTATTCGAGGGAAAATTCGGGCGCCATTCGCATCATATTGGGCAAATATGAAATGCCGCTACTATAGGTGTATTCTTATGTGAAATGTTTATGGTAAGTTTTGACCGCTTCGAACTTATTTCGGTTTCAGCGGCATTTTAAAGGTTCTCAACTGAACTTGAATTTTTGAAAATTTAGGGCACAAGAATATAAAAAAGTGACCAGAAGGTAATTTTCATATATAAACTTCTGTCCTCGATTATGTTATTTTGTTACGTATATTGTGAATTATCATTACATGTTATAAAATAATGTCCTCCCACCGCGTCTGTCTGTCTGTCTGTCGGAACGCGATAAACTAAAAACCGGCCAAGTGCAAGTAGGACTCGCACACGAAGGATTCCATACCACCGAACAACTTAAAAAAAACGAATAAAAAATCACGTTTGTTGTATTAGAGCCCTCCTCAAATATTTGTTTTATTTTAATTTAATTATTTATTTTTAAAGAGAATATATAACTAAATATTCTGTGAATATTTCAAGCGTCTACCTGTTACCGTTATCAATATTGCAAAAAAAAAATCACGTTTGTTGTATGGGAGCCCCCTTAAATATTTATTTTATTCTTTCAACTGTCTAACTATCACGGTTCATGAGATACAGCCTGGCGACAGCCGGACAGACAGACAGAAAGACAGACAGACGGACAGCGGAGTCTTAGTAATAAAGTTCCGTTTTTTACACTTTGAGAACGGAACCCTACAAACTACCGAAAACATTTTCATATGTTTGTCACTAACAGACGGAGTGATTCAAGAGGAAGGTTATTGAAATGACGATGATCATTGAAGATGTTGGAAAAAATCAAGCCGACTGGGAGCTTTCATCGAAAACGCTGCCTAATCCCTTTGAGATATATAACAAAATAATGTCTCTCTCAATGTGTTTGGAGGAATTGTTCTTCTTTTATAGGTCTATAGAAAAGTCCGCGATGGCATATGTCTATGTTTTATGGGTAGCTTATTATACCTATTTTATGTTTAAAAAATAACGGCGTATCTATATGATTTAGTTAGTGGACAGTAAGATTTCTGGCACAGAAGACTAGTATTATAAGAGGTGTTTGGCAGGCGCTGTTGAACTGCGAAAGTTGGCAACGGTGATTAACGTGGGACATCGATATTGCACCTAGTGTTGCGGCATGCAGCGTGACGTTGTAACGGCGCTACTAATAACTCGTCTCACTACATAGCTTTCAGATAGGTATTTGATCTACTCTTGTCGTTACGTTCCGAAGATTAAATTCCAAATGCGTAAAACTGTATACTAATTAAAACCATTGAAACATGAGCCTCTTTGCCGTATTTTTCCTATATATATAAATAACTTACGACGGTAGATCGATAAGTGAATCTATGATACCAAGTATTTATTATTAACTCCGACCCCTCTCTAAAAGTAGTGTGACCGACTATCAAATAATGTTACTCAATTCGAATCTATATTTTTTGTTTATAATAGAAGAGTCCGGTGGCCAATCCAATCCCTTATATTATAGCGCCAGAGTTACAATAGGTCTTTGTTAATTCTATCAATGAAACTTTTGTTGAAGGCCCCTACCGCTTTTATTATCTCGCCTTAAAAGCGGCCATGTTTGTGTTTACAAGTACTAGCATCTGTTCAGCTTCTGGGCCCGGAGCGAGCGTGGGGGTTACCGGGAGGGCAGGGCGGGCACGCCACGTATTCGCTCCGGTGGGACTAGGGACTCATCTCCCGTGTCATTAATCTAGCGTTGTGGCGACGCGCGGCAACCGACTGACACGATGCCTAATCGCTCGTGAGGCTGACAACTTTCAACGGCTAATATTCGCCTGTTGTTTTGTTACGTAATTCGTGAAGAATGAGGAGCGATGCTCCGATGATCTTATCTGTGTATTTAAATTTAGAGAAACGTCCATGAAAAAATTAATACTCTGGTGATTTTTTTTTCACCTCATTAACTCGCAAAACGGCGGACCACTGTCCTTCAAAACTAGTGAGCAAAAGTTGATTTTGCTCACTGTGTTATGAATTTAGAGCTACGATTTCACATTTCTAATTTCATCACCTCACGAAGCATTCAGAAACTCCGTATATTCTAACCATAAAAGTACGAATTGACTCTCGTATTGACACTCATACCCTAGCTAGCTGGTGCAAGATGGCAAGTTTCAGTCTCCGCGCGCCGGTCTTCACCCCCGCGAATTTGCGTTTGACATTTTCGTTACTGTGAAGTGACATTTATGACTATTAAAACCAAAAGCTGCTGTCAAATTAATTTACTCTCTGATTCTAAAATTTTATTTGTTAGCAATATTTTTATGTGCTATATTATTTCTAAAGTAACTATTGATTTTTTATTAACTTATGTTTTTAAGACTTAATCTGTTCGAAAATATCGTTTGTCAGTTAAAACAACATCAAAAATAAATCAGAGAATTTAAATGATTTAGTTAGATTTCATTTATTTAAGTTTTATATATAGGCAACCAAATTTCTCATCCTGAACTAAACTTTCTTTCATAAAAGTCATATGAAAACTACTAGAAAGTTTATGATTTATCAACAAATTTTCCTTAAATTTAGAGACTCGTTAAAGGCGCGAAAGTCTGTTCAGAGATTCGTAAAATATAAATACTGTTCAATCTAGTTACAATCATTTTTATTACATCTATAGTATTTTCTCGTCAGCAGTGAGGTGAAATGTTGTATGCTGATGCAAATTAGCAAATTATTGTCGGGATTCAAACACTCGCAAGAAAACCGGAACTTTTGCTCTCTTGTTACCCAAATACTGTTTTATTGTTTTGATTTAATGTGTTTACTTCATAAGTACTAATGCAAAAAAGTGTTTAATTATATAACTAACTAGCGATCCGCCCCGGCTTTGCACAGGTAGCAGAGCATATAAGCTGTAGTGTCTTTTTCTGTCGTAGTGTCCTTGATTATATATTATAAATAACTTATTTAATTTCATAAGGATTAATACTGTATCCGCATAAATTACTTTTCAATCATCTCATCATATGACACCTATTTTTTAAACATAAAAATAGGTATAATAAGCTATCCATAAAAGATAGACATATGCCATCACGGACTTTTTTGTAGTCCTATAATAAAGAAAGAAACAATTTCTCCATATATTATTTTATTATATCTCAAAGGGATTAGGCAGCGTTTTAGATGAAAGCTCCCAGTCCGCATGATTTTTCCAACGTCTTTAACAATAATCGTCATATTTCAACTAACTTGCACAAAACATTAAATAATACACATAAACCTTTCCCTTGAATCACTCCATCCATAGGTGGACGTGTCAATCATATGCCAATCCGTTTGGTAGTTTTTGAGTTTATCGCGTTCAGACAGACAGACAGACGCGGCGGCGAACTTTTTGTATTTTCAAAGATACTATTAAGTCAAGATTAAGGCAATACGAGACTGAGGCGCCCCGCCCGGTACGACCATGCATGTGATTGAAAATTCGTTTCGCAAGACGTTTCGTAATAGTTAACGAATTTGTGTAGGTATCCATTGTTATACAGTTGATTCATACATTTCGTCCGCTATGTGATGGGGGCTGCAAAGACAGCTGTTATTAACCACCGCTGTCACATACAAGTGACGATTACGGCATAGCTTGTGATGATATTCATTGTTATTACATATTATAAATCCATTGATCAATACGTCTACGACGAGAATCGATCCCAAGACTTTTGTATGAAAGGCGCGGGGATTAAAACCGCACCGCTACCACAGCTCTTTTTATTAAATAAAATAATAATATTAACCAGATCGTTAAATTTGTCAAACTCTAGAAATTTATATATTGTTTTTTTTTTAATCTGTTTAAAATTTTTCAAACAGTTACTCTCGACCGAATTGTAAATAACTGCAGTGCCATGTAGGTACAGAAATAGACCAACGTACAAACGAGTCATTTTTTAAGGATCTGATTTTATACGTTTATGTCACTTACGTACACAACCCTTATATCATGTATGCCACAACAACCGTTCCTCAGTTTAATTACTTGTATCAATTATATTATTTATAGCGTTTCTATTCCAACAACATTTTATAATTACTAAATATTTGTAAAATACAAACAAGTCTGGCGAAACTTAATATTCAATACAGTTTACAAATGTAGGCGTACAATAATATATCTTTTCGGGGCGGTTTATTATAATCAAAATTGATTTCTTCCGAATGAATAACAAAACGTAATTTGAATTCCGAGAAGACAGTTTATATTGAGACTAAACGAAAACGTTGAAAGAAGCGTGTTTTCCTTTTTCTGCGTTCGTATTTTAGTAAGCTCCCCTTACAAATTAAAGTTGTGTTGTATTACATGGTATAAAGTCCCCATCGGTACGGGCGACGCGTCGTGCCCCAGCTAATTCCAGTTGTTCTCTCTGTCTGTCCACTCAGCCATCCAATTACTCTCAATTGCTCTTGATATAATTACCTAATTGTGAACGAATGCTACGCGCTCGGGAGACCGATGTCTTGCGTACCATGTGTGCCATTCAGTTAGACCATACGCCATTTTTTTTTATGTTTCACCAAACAGTGTGTTTCAACCAATTTTTAGATTATACAGCTAGGTCCTATACAGTATGCCCCGCAATAATTCAACAATTTTTTACTAATTTTATTGACAAAAGTTTAATGAAAATTGCTGTAATATATATTTTTTTTCGTTTAGTACCCAAAGGGTCAATGTATTGCTGTTACTCTGCTGTTTGTCTGTCCGTCCATCCATTCGTATAACACGTATCTCAGCTCGTAAATGGAATGAGTCCCAGATTTGAAATGTAGATATTTTGTGTAAAATGTTGACCAAAACCGAATATGGAATCCGAAATTCTGTTAAATAAATTCTCAACAAGATCAAGAAGTTAATATATATATATTTTTTTTCTTAACTTGGGTATGTTGTGCTTGTTCTATCTACCATGTATATCATTTTGTCTAGAACTCTTTACAAATATTATTTTAATCATGTTTCTTGTAAATATATTGTGTATATTGCCCGTTTTTAATACATGTTAATTTTATTTAACTCGTTTCCTTTTTATGTCACAGTTTAGCATATAACTCGTAAACTTATAAAACGGGTATTAGAAAAACTAAAATTTTTAAAGCCTGCTTACATGAGATTTAAAGATATTCTACTAGTGTATAGATTAAATTAAATTTAATATGTGTATTTAAAAATTATACTTGTCACTTTTTTAATTATTTTATTTTTGGTATCGAGTTTTATTATTATCTTCGAATATGTCTTTAGAGTTTTGAAATACAGTTTCTAACTTTGTAATACCTGTTATATATAGGCTGAACGGCGTGTCATAACAGTGTAAAAAAATAATTTTAATTTAATTTAATTTAAAAAAATGCGTAATCATACAGTAAATAAATCTGAGAGCAACGTTATACGCGTAATAATTGGATTTTTTTATTAAAGCTTTGTCTATAAAATTAGAACTGTACATATCAGATACATAATCTAATCTACGGATTTTTATACATAGATACTTGTGAGGATTTGTAAATTGCAAATTATTTTGATGGTTACGCAATCTCACAGAGGTAGACCACCAAAGCTTAACAATGGCACAGGGGGCTTATAAAAGCTTTGATAGCTAAAGTTGAGACTTACGATAATTTCACCGGCAGTCTGTTCGAGTCGAATTGTACGCAATCCGTAATCCTATATCATTGGATGCTCCAGATACTCCTGTTATATATTCAAATCAAGTAACATATTGCTTCATTCGCTTTCTCTCTCGTAAGGTGGATAGGGTGTAGCCGATGTCTATAGGGTATCATATCGTAAACTGTTGGTCTATTTCGTGATGAACTCGTGGGTTCCACTACATATTTGGATAGAATCTCCACTAGGCATAGTTTTTTCCAAATTCTTAATCCAAATTTGGTATATCGTACCGAAACTGTAAGAAAGAGGTATTTACTGATTCAACGAAGTGGCCGGATGTCACGTATTAATTTTGGAATCACTTGACCTACATATATATAGCACACTGATTTTTATTGGAATAATGGTAACATTAATGTACTGTTTACACTATACCCTAATATATACAGTAGCGGTTATATAATGAAAAACGATTTGTAGTTTCAGAATTTTTAACAAAATTGTCATGTATGTAGTTTTGTGTTCCTTCTCAGAAGTAATTAGTTATTTTATGAAATAACCACATGGATAAAGAAAACAAAAGTTGGAATAGAGATATAAAATCGCTATTTATTTTTACACAAATCGTTATTTCTCAATAGTAACCATTTAAAATACAAATAAATGAAACTGGACAAATAATTAAGAACGTTTAATAAACTGTTCAAAAATTGTTTTAGACAAAAATTAGGTTAAATAAATTACTTTTATTAACTTAATAATTAATAATGCAATCTTTCACTCTAATCTAATTAATTTAATAATTATAAAATTAATTGGGTTTAACTGAAATATTGCACATTAAAAGAGGCAAATTAATATATTTTAAACTAAAATTAATAGCCAGTAGTATGTCCCCGCCTTTTAATTACTTGCCTTACATCGGCGAGGCATTGAGTCTATCAATTTTTGACATTTTCCAAGAGAGATAGACTTCCATTATTCTAAAAACAACATGGTACAGCTCTCGTGAATTGCCACACTGTCGATTTGATACACTAATCTTAACTTCGCACCATATATGTTCAATTGGGTTTTATTTCAAGGTTTTTCTTGTAAATTTATCACAAGTTTTCTTTTTCTCCATTATTTTTATAATTATCTATATATAATTTATAAATATCTCCATTATAACAATCACTTTTTAGACTTTTACAAAACTAAATGGCGCCAAAAATTTAAAATTGAATAAAAACATAAACTATATTAGTGATACTAGGTCTAATCATACAGTAAATAAATTTGACAGCGGCATTTGGTTTGATCTGATGCATAAAATGTATCTGTTATTGTTTAATTTATTTATTTAATTAATCATGTGTACAAATTATTGTGTCGCTGGAAAAGTTTTTCGACACCACGAAACACAAATGATAATACATGCAATAAGTTACCTATACTAGTTAGTTTGGAAAAAAATCTTGTCTTTAAATAATAGTTCTTAATTATATGACCACTTCTGTATAGAGGGTTCTAGAATAATATTTAATTTTTCTTTTTAAGATACCCCTATTCTGTTTGTTCTACAGTATTTCGACACTAAACTATCAAGCGTCTCATTGCATCACGTAATTATAAAAAAATACCAAATATATGTTGTCCGCTCTCTATTGTACCGAACCCTAAACGTACTAGATTCGACTCGCACTTGGCCAGGATTTTATACTTTTTTATCTTATATTCCTTTTGGGGTATGCAATTAATTGATCCCAGGACATTTTTTTTAATTTTATTTAGCTAGATATAAAACTTTCACGTTATACCATAACTATAAAACTTCTTATATACAGCCGAAAAAACTGGGTAACTAAACCTAACTCGTGTTTTCATATAAAGTTGACGACAGTGAAGAAAGAGCATGTTATATAGGAGCCAGATTTTATTTATAACGAAGAGAAAAGAAACGCTCAAGTACGGGTCGGACTCGCGGCCTGTAGGTTCTGCACAGACTGTTAAATAACTTACTTGAATAAAAATATACTTAAAAAATATTTGTTTATGTGATATTACGACAAATTAACAATTTTCGGACTTTTTCCTTTACTTGTGCTGTGAGATCTTGCTTCTTACTAAATTTCAAGATTCTAGGTCAACGGGAAGAACCCTATAGATTTTGATTTATTTGGCCATGTTCAAATATGTGACAAATGGCCATATTTTTTGTTTGCGCTGATTTACTTAGAAGCTTGTTTTTTTTACAACTCCTGGGGCGGTAGACCTAAGTATACGATATTAATGTCAACTTGTTACACATTTCTGAGAAAAAGCGTCTTGATATATAGACAGACGGACAACAAAGTGATCCTTTAAGGGTTCTTTTCTTGCTTTTGAGGTACGGAACCCTAAAAATAGGCTTTTAATTAATACTTTGACTTTTATGTTGTCGTTAAATGTGGAGAGCCCGCATCTACGAACTACCCATTATCCGATTTGAGCGATTTTTGTAACTTTATGAACTGGTATATTTTGGTAGCCTTGGTTATTCCCAATCGATCTGCAACTTCGTTCCTTGTCACAATATTAGTCGGTCCGGGAGCTTTCATCTTTAGTCTGGTCATCAAACTGATAAACTTTGAAAATTCACTGTATGCGTCGATGACAGCCTATTGCATCTGAATCGTGTTAAATTTCATAGATTGAAGTATTGTAAACAAGCTTAAGCTCTCGTCTTTTTCGCCGGAAGTGAAAAAGTAAGCAACCGCTAAACGACTACATGACGGGAACCGCGCACGCGAGACGTAGAAGCCGGAATGTATGAAACGAGTAAGACGAATAACAGGCCGAGCTATAAAAAGTCTTGTTTGTTTATAAGAAAGCGCAGCAGACTCGCCGGATGCGACCACATGTGAGAAGTTCTCTTATATTCTTTACACTAACTAGCATTGAAAATATATTAGGAGTACCAGGAATGATCTTTCACTTCGAGGATTTATGAGATAGTTTTATTAACAAATAAATCTTAGATGTTAACTGCGACCCTTTCATAACCATTTTATTTATGTTTATAATTGACAAAGTAATAAAATCGTAAGTCATGTCGTCGTTAAGACTGTTCTATGAGGATATGGTATCCCGGATAGACCAAATAAATGGATTCTGTCAAAGATACGAACAAGTAAACCGGAAAAGACGAATTGTGGTACCCATTGGTCCCGGTGTGGTCGACACGGACAATTAAAAATGATAAAAGCTTCCTCAGGTAGTGAGTTTGTGGAAAATATGCCACAATGAGGACCCTCACTCGCTACAGAAAGCAGTGCACAATTTTCACGCTCGCTGCGGGATATGCCTCGTAATCACGTCTGCGGTAAATAGGCTCGCTGCTACAGAGAAACCGATATTGCTGATATGAAAATAAAAATTATGTGGGAACATTGAAATTTGAATATACCATCGATCGAGCAGCTTGGTAACATGGACGGAATTTTGTATGATTCAAAATTCAAATATAAAAAAGATACTGAATCGTGAAAGAAGTTGTAGATTATATCTGCTGACACTACTCCAGCTACCCCAAACGCCACATTCTGTGCGATGTTATTTATTGAAGTAACTCCCGGCACGATATGTGGTCTCACGATCTCAGCTCTGTATTGGCTTAACTTTTTGAGTTATTAATAGCTTAAGTTGTAGTATGTGGTTTTGTCTGAATTTGCTCCGTAAGCATAGTTTGCTTACATAAAAACGTCCACCAACCACACTTGAAACTGTATTAATCGTAAAAATCTAATAACAGTATTCATTATGATTAAACCCACCCACGTTTGCGGTAGATTATTGCAAGGGCTTTATTATATCTCACGTATAGGTTTAATTAATATTATCGTACGATATTAACCATCTAATATAGTGTGTTTTCTTAGCGGGGATGCGTAATTCCAACATATTTTTCGCCTATATACAATACAGTTGGTTCGTCATTAATTATTGACATTCGAAATGTCTTAGAGGACGTTCCGCAGGGAAAGAATGGACGGAAGTACGTCACGTGGGAACGCGGAAAATGATACGTTTCATTAAAAAGCGCGAAAAATTACGCCAAAAAAATCTTGGAAACATAGTCACAAAACGTCAATAAAATGTACGGAGTAACGCCAATAAAAATGCGCAAAATTATTTGAAATGAATTCCTAAAGTTCTAACGAAATGTTTAACAATTAACAATGTAGGTCTTCAACTTACTTCAGGGGGCTATTTAACTAATTCATTGCACACTATAATTTTGTAGAAAAAATCCACAGATCTTGCGGTCCCCGCAACCATCGGTTTCATTGAAAATGAACCTACTCAAATCCGATTTTCACAGATTATTTCATTTTATTTCCACGAAATCGTGGCATTGCCACGATTTAAACTGCAGCCTCTGATATCCTTAAACGTTTTGAACTCGATAATGAAGCATTCGAACGAATACAGGCCGAAAAGCGATGACCGTAATGTTAACAAGTTCCCGATCGTCCATAAAATCTAACATGTGATGTCAAATTTCTTGTTCGATTTCTAACCGATTTCCAAAATTTTGGTCTCAAACTGTAGCTACCGACGCCTTCTAACCTTTTGTATAACACTTTGAAGTGATCCGACGAATACCCTCTGAAATATAGTAACTTATATCCGCAAACACCAGCGATCGACCAAAAAATCTCATCTTTCGGAAATAATTTCTCTTACAATTACCAACCGATTTCCAAAAACTTGGTCTCAAACCGTAGATACATTAATGGCTGAGATACTATTTTTTTTTTATTTTCGATATCGGTCGCCGTTCTCGAAATATTATGGATTTAGTAAAAAAAAAATCCGAGAAAATCCCGATTTTTTTACATTTCCCAATTTTTTTTTAAAAACTACAACACCGATTTATAAAATTTTAGTGTCATACGATGTGCAACTGAATTATTGATCTTTTAAGACCTTAAAATCTTAGCTAAACTCCATACCCTCGGAGTTATGGCTAAAAATGCGTCTCCCGTGAAATGGATTTGATAGTCATTTTCAATAACAAAAGTATGTGTGACCGGATGTTATTGTAAATACACCAAACTGTCTAAGGTATTTGATAATTTACATCGATATTCGGAGCGTTGCGCGTTGTAGCGCAGGTGGTTAACGAGATGAGTTAGGAGAGCGATGCTGCGTTCGCTTCGCACACGACACCCCATCGAGCGGTGATTAATAACGCAAGCGGCCGGCCCCCCGGTCGGCGTAGGCGGCGCCCGCCCATCGCTGTATCGATATTACCGCACCGACCTGCCGCACTTAAGGAGACTCACGACGGTTTTTCCCCCACCGACCTATTGTAAAACGAGTACAATGAAAGAAAAATTGAGCTAAGCTTAAAACTGCTACTCATTCATATTTTACATTCTTTTTTGTTGCAAGAATATTGGAAGCTATTGTTCGATATCAAATGATATGCGTGAATTGTGAAACGGCGCTATAATTTTCGGAAACCTTTGCAAAGACTTTTCAGTTACTAGTCGCTTTTTTCCTACAACGGAATATTAAAAGTCGAATATCGTAACTCTGTATACGAAATAGGATTTTTTTTTTCATGGTAAATAATGCCTTTGATGTCTGCGAAAGGAAAAACGTTTTCCACGAATATTCTTCAGTTTGCTTCCCGGAAACATTAATGGTTATATTTTCGTAATTTTGTTTGAATCTTCACAAATATGACCCAATAATATATTGAGAAAAAAGCGAATATCTACCTTTGAGAAGACTCAAATTCCGATTTCAGATGTCGGCTTTGAACCGTCCTTTTAACGCGCGACTGTTACTTCAATATTTGGAAACGTGTTCAAAGTAGAAAGACCGACAGACAATTTCTTTTTCGGCTGAAAGTTGATAAGTAGATACTTGTTCGTAAACGTCTGTACTTACTGGAGGTTACCGTAAGGTTCTCAACTGTATTCCATGTATAGAGAGTTAGGTATGTATTTTACTGTGTCGTAACAATTTCTTTATCAAACAAGATATTTTAATTTTCACTCACTACTTTCTTTGAATATTTTCAAATGCTGGTGCGAAAAATATTCCAAGTTCTCCTATGTGTTTTTTTCAATAATAAAGTTATATAAATACAGTTTATTCAATTTTAACAAAATTTAATCGGCGTTGTTCACGAAATTGTTTTAACTATAAATAGTGCGGATGTTTGCTTATTAAATATATGATTTATTGAAAAATTATGATATCGATTTTGTATAGTAAATTATATTCGTGATAGGGTATAGATATTACGTAAGAATATCTCGTAACTCGTGTTATAAGCATTTAATAACTAAATCATTTGCAACATGTTGTTTTAAAATAAACCGTCGGGTCAGGGTCTACACGTGTTTACTGTATCAATCATTGTATATTAACATACTCATCAGTTTTCAGTTTAATTCTGGCCAGTTGGTGAGATCAAAAGGCAGTTGACATTTAAATAAAGAAGAAAAAAAAAACGAAACCATTTAATTCTGGCTCAAATCAAAAAAGGTTAAATTTTTTTAAGAGTACGGGCAGCTAAAAAGATCCGGTTAATTCGATTATTTTTTTTAAATTAAAACACTTAACTTTTCGACTGAAGTAATAAATTTAGACAGTTAAGTTAAACGAATCTCTTCAATGTGCCAGTACTCGACGTTTTTATTGTCCGGATTAATACTTTTTAACACTATTCAATTAGCAGTTTATTTTGGCTATACATTTTAAGTAGTTTAATTATTATTGATATAGAAAAGTTTCCCATTTCGGAAGGTTGGAAGGATCAAACAGGAACATACCTACGATAGACGGTGGTATGCATGGTTGCTCCTGGGAACTTCGGGCTACCCAACCAACTGTGATAAATATAGTTACGTACCTGAGCCAACGTCGCGACAAAGCGTACCTTTTTACCGCACCACGATAGATTGAAAAACAGGGTCATGTATTCGTTTTCGTCTTGTACATGTACAATGCAAAAAATGTTTCAATACGTGTACGTACAATGATCACGTTTCGTACTAAGAAAAGACAAACTTTCTGTTAGCCTGGGCTATTTTTTTTTCAATATCTGACCCAAAGAATACCACTGATCGATTGCCCATTGGCTCGAGACCCTAACTGCAGAACCAAATGTCTATTTGTTTCCGTCTCTGGGTGTATTATGTGCATATATGTAGGTATATATTTAATATAATATATAAATGTCTAGACCAGTTGTCTAGTGCCCATAATACAAGTTCTGCTTAGTTTGGGACTAGATGGCGCTGCGTGGAAAGTGTCAGGTATTATTATAGACAAGAGTTTTATATTTTCGAATTCGTTCTTCAAAATAAACCCTTTAAATGAGAATTCGTTTACTTACACTATTCTTCTGTATTTGGGTCGCCTAACTGTGTATATGTTACCCTTAAATTTTTATCCTCCAGTTAAATACAAGAAAATAGGATGTGATAGCATGCATCAACAGCCGAAGTGTGTACCAATTTTTTTGCTTATTTTGCGGCTTTCATGAAGGTAAGCCAACCATCAAATAAGATTGTCTCCGCTTTCGACTTAAATAAACCTTACTCGGTGAGGGAAATTACATTTTGCTAAGCCCATTTATTAATTTAAGACTTATTAACTTCAAATATACTTATATTAATCAATTCAATTCGAAATGTGCTCTTGATGTTTAGGCTCGTCTTAAAATTTGAAGCTACTTAGTTTTTGGTGGTAATTTAACCTGACACTGCTTTGACGTTGGTATCGATGCTAGTCTGTGATGTGCGGTGACCTATAAAAAGGTAAGCCGGCCGCGATAATCTAGGTGACAGGCACCCTGTCGTTTATGTAGCGATGGTCTATTCTAATGTTTACATATTCACGCACCCTAAATATTAGAATAAATAATATCTTCATGGGCAATTGTGTTTGTTTTTATAATGAACTTCCAACAGAATTATTACAATTAAATGGTACCTTTCTGTAGTTCATCGTACGTGACTGGTACTAACATGCCAGTTGATACATAAAATCAAAAAAAGTATACTTTTTAATCTTCTTGTATCAGCGTGAGATTTTGTCAAAAATGGTGTAACACCTGGCATAGGCGTAGGCATAATATAAATTTCAATAAAACGCATGAAGTTCGCCAACTAAGCCTTGTTGGTTCGAGGGAACTGGTATATTACTGGTATATATTACTGGTATGTTACTGGTAGGCCCATTCTTATAAACTAGATATGTAGTCGTGTGTATTACCAAAAAACGAACCCTCTTTGGGATTTCTCGATTGCTCCGCCGTAAAAAGGGTAAAATAAATGAATTGACGATTCGATGCCCCGAGGTATCGAGTATTGCGTATAGAACGCAGCAAAGGTCGCCATCCAACGAAATCAATGATGTTGGCTCTCCAATATCAAAATAATTTCGATTTCACTGACTTCAATGGTTCATTTCGTATTCATTTCAAAACTAGTCATTTTCGAACATAATAACTTAAAATAACCATATTTTTAGAATAATTAGAAGTGTGTGAAATTGATAGAAAATAATATGCTTTTTTTCTCGGACATAATTGAAATTGCAAAAATGACGAGGCGAAGGAAGATTGATTTGCGAAACGATGATTGCGTCGCTCAAAGGAGATGCGGGGGCGGGTTTCGTGAAAATTCAATAGGGTGACGGGAGGCGGTAATGTGGCACACCGGGCGGTGTTAAGCGCCCGAGTTAATCCACACTATCACCTCGACACACAACTCTATTCGTCCTCCCAGCACACGAACAAAGGAACGCAGGTTATGCCCACGGACCCGGGTAATATGGAAGTGTCTCGTAGGCTTTGTCTGGACAGCTTTAGTTAAACTTGACGTAGTTGCTCTGATGGATTAGGGAACAATTAATAACGTACCGGTAACGTAATATCTGTAAGATTCTTGCAGGTAATTTGTTGCGGGATATCGTTACACCTATATACCACATCCAAACTACAAAGGCTCAATAATGGTATTATAATGTGGTTTTCATTCTGTCATCTATTTATTCATTGAGCTTAGTCGTCCGCGCCCGTCGGTCGCGTCGTAATAATTGTGTCAATTCACTACTTCCTAATTTTCTCATTTCCGTCGCGTTGTCGCGTCGCGCGTCCGCTCCGTGTCGTCGTCGCTCGCACATCGAACATTTGGCTTATTCTGCGTCGATCTCCATGTCAAATGTAAACTATCGTCATTGTTATTTAAACCAGCACACGTAGACAATTAGCACACAATTAAATTTATATTAGTTCTATACTAATCCCACTCTTCAGCCCCGATCATGTTTATTTTTTCAGTCAATAATTTTTTTAATGAAGTTAAATTCAAATCCACGTTGCTACTACGGCTACTAGCCTTTCAGTTGAGACCATATATTTTCAATGGGATTAAAATCCGGATGGTATGGTGGCAATCGCAACACAGTGTGCCCATGTGCGGCAAGTATCTTATCTACGGAAAACTCTGTAAACCTCTCCTTGTGCTGGTGTATAATAGCATATATCTGGGGTCTCGTAAATTTTGAATCAACTGGAATTTCGTGTCTTTGTAATCAGTTCATCATTTCCTGTTTAATGGTGTTGGGATTGGGGGGTCTTTCAACATATTAATTGTGATAGGGTGCGTTGTCGACAACCAGAACAGAATCATTGGGTATATTTGGGATTAATTGATTAACCAGCCATTTCTCGTAGTTATAGTTATTCATTTCTTTATGATAATCGCCGGTAGTGTCCATTTATTTCATTCGATTTTTACGTTAAAACGGCTCTAGGTACAAAGCCTTTTTTCGTTTCCAGCATACGTTGACCTTTTGAACTCGGCTTTTTTACATCTTTTTCCTTATCACTCCAAGTTCTGCATACATTCTACATACATACATGTAGGACTCATCCATAAGAACTTTTCGATTGTCTCTCATTTAAGTCAACTGAAATCCCATCTCATGTAGTATTTTTCTCAACGTCTTTTCAGACCCATTATAATTAATAGCCTCAGATAATTTAGCTTTTAATGATTTTACTGTCGGCATTTTCTTAAAACGCAAGTGAAAATCGTACACCATTCGAACAACATCATAATCAAAATCGTCCATATCTGAACTAAATTGTCTTTTTGGTCTCCCTCTTTCGGAGAGCTGAATTTAATTGCACTGGAATGTGTTTCAGTACTTACTTCGTTTAATATATTGTTCAAAGTTCTTCTTGAAATTCCAGTGGCATTTGCAACTCTCTCTTGAACCTTCTTAAAATAATTACTTACATTGTCATCCTAATTTTTTTTTTAAATCTGTCGACTTCGGTTACAAAATATGTATAAACATTGTAGATAATTTCGCGTGACTGGCCTCGTAAAGGTTTCCCTATATTTTCCTTTTTTTCCTAAAGATGCCATCGTACAACTTAAAATGACTTATAGTTTGGGGTTTTAGCAACTCTATATATATATTATTAACTGGACGCGGCATATAGGTAGTGTGCAATAGAGATAACGCTTTAAGAAGCCAAAATTAGCTTATTGTCACTTTTCAAAGATCGATGTGCAATATTTACCGCCGGGTATAATTCCAATCAAACTTTATGGCGGATCGGAATACGACGCTTCATGCGTGCTTGCGCTGGTTCAGTCATATGCCCCTCGCTTCACTGCGTCCCGCTACACCTAAAACTGGTTACTGCGACGCGACTTGTGCTTATGTTCACATCCGCCATAAAGTTTGATTGGGACTGTACTATATACTGACTTAACTACAAACAAGGAGTACATTATTCGATGTCTAATAAACCGATTGCTCCTTAAGATTGTGTTTCATAGGTACTCTATATTTTGTTTCGCTTAAGTTTTGAATATTCTTGAAAATGCAAAACGGATAGTTAATTGTACCGTCGTCTTACGTTTACGATAAATTCGTTAATACGATATCCAGTAGTAAATGCACTAGAACTTGAAGTATGTACGTACTTCGATTTAAACCTATTCACGCCGTCGCCTCTCGAATGTTTTTCAACAGCTAAATTGGAAAGAAGAGCGTCTCGTAGTGGGTAGAGGGAGACTGTTAAAAAAGTTTACTGACGATTTAATACTTTCGTCTGATAGCACACAAGAAATGGAAACCAAATGTTTGACGAACTCAAAACCCAACCCGGCCAAGATAGTAGGTTTAAAGTTACACAAATCGAAAACTAATATCATATGCAACATCCTAGTTACTTGAAATTACATACATATGTATATTTCGATCACCAACCTAGTCTTTCGAACTTTTATTTAATAATTTAGAAAGGGCATGAGAAAGAATCGCTCCACGAAGTGGCATTGCCATCCAGTAGTTTACTAGGGGCGATGTCGCGTTTGATGTGAGCTATAAATTTTTTTTTAACGCAAACAGAGCAGAGGGTTGGACCGCTTTATATTTAGGTCGAAATTTAATTTCGTTCGGTGCGGGCGATTCGGACAAGAAATAAAAGGGCGCTCCTCCGCTTATGGGAATTAATTTATGTTGGAAGGGCAAACGAGACGAACTGATGGGAGAGTAAATAACAATGCCTAACATTTTTAATTATGACCGCTATTTTGTTTGAACTAAAACTTTGCGACATTTGAGTGAATCACAAAATTGTAGCTGAATTAAATGGAATACAATTATTGGACAGCGTCTCGTTACGACACTTTATCGAGGTGCGTGGCGGCCTGACGTCGTTTGAAGTATATTTTGGCACGGGCTCTTCACGTCAATATTTCGATTCGTGGCCCAGAAATGTCAACTATTAGTGGCGGTATTTATTGTGTCAAAACAAGTAAGGAGCCATCTCACGCCGCGCTGCGTCGCCGCAGCCGATGCTCGGCGTCCTAAAATATTGTCACTTCAAAGGACCCGAGCCGATCACCGTGACGGTCATGCTCGAATATTTTAATTACGTGACAATATATTTCGGTACAAGGCCAGTACATAGGCCGCTGATTCAATCGACCTATATCGCTTTCCAATAAATATCCGTCTGCTTATGTTCCAGCACATGGTGGGGACGGGTATGGCAAACCCGTTCCCGGCGGCGGCGGCAGCGGCAGCGGCGGCCGCAGCTCAGTTCGCCAGCAACGGGGAGGCGCTGGCCGCCGTGAAGGCCGACGGTGCGGGGCCCCAGGCACCACCCTCCGCGCCTCTTGTCAAAAGCGAGGGTCCACCGCCTGCGCCGCTACCACCCGCCAACTTCTCTCCGCAGCCTCAGCAGCCACAACCACACCCACCAAAATTAGAAAATCAGACTGTCAACTCAGTAAGTTTAATTGAATAATTATGAATTACGACCTATATATTAATAAGCTTTTTATACAAATAAACCCTTGTTTTATTCTTGACGTTCCACAGCAAACAGAAGGCGAGTCGTCGGAAGAGAGCACTCCGGTGAGCGCAGCAGTGGCAGCGGTGGCGCAGGCGGCGGCAGCTCAGGCTGCGGCTGCCGTAGCGCATGCGGCAGCGGCCGGCGGCAGTGCGGCGCCACCTACTCCCGACAAGACCCTCGTGCCCGTCGCGCAGGCATCGCAACCCAAGCGGCTACATGTCTCAAATATTCCCTTCAGATTCAGGGACCCCGACCTTAGGAGTATGTTCGGCGTACGTACCCCCGGCTACGAATTCGGCCTACAAGACAAATTGAATTCTGCCAATTGACATTTATCGTTATCTTTCTATGTTTCAGCAATATGGCACGATACTCGACGTCGAAATTATTTTCAACGAACGAGGATCGAAGGTAAGCGAACTTTTTTAATACGCATACAAAGACTTTACGTAGCGACGTCAAAATTCTGAACTTGTTCTGAATTTCAACGTTGCTATTTGAGGAGAATTTTTTTTTATGCTAAGAAATACACTGAATAACATTTTACGCTTTTGAAAGCTGTGCAATAATTATTTAACTTTATTGTGAGAACGTTCACTGTATTTCTGTTTCTAATTCGATTTTTCATTAATGAATTATGGATGTTGTTTATAGTATCTTCAAAGATTTATTATAACGTAATCTACTATTAAATTCTTTTTAGGGTTCTGTACTCAAAATGTTAAAACGCATTACTTGTCCGTCTGTTCGTTTTGCATCTAGATTGCGTTTAATATTCAGTAGATAGTCCAAAGATAGCACTCTTACCCAATGAGGATTACAAATTCAAACAAGGATACCGTTCAAACCTTAAAACTTGATACGTTGAGATAATTTTGACGTCTTTCAGCAAAATCTGTTTTTGACCAAACTGACATAGATTCAAAAACAAATCAATATGTTTATAAATTTCTTTTCCACTTACAGATACGATGCTTCTAAAGAAACTGTATATTCAGTATATTTTCTATGATAATGTCCGATTTAACTAGAGTTGAAGACAGCAAATGCCCGACTGAAATTCTGAAAATACTGAAATTTTCGATTTCCTAATTTTCCAGAAGCTTCCACAACACATATACAGTGGGGGATACCTAATTAGAAACACTTAACATCCAAACCCGAATTAAACTAAACAAATTATTTTAGTAAAAAAATATATAACTGCTGAGATATATACTATTCACAACAGATAGACTTATTACTTGTTAAATGAAATTTAGGATAATTGTTATTTATTGTAAACGGAATTTTTTTTAAATGTAGTTAACGATCTAGAATGAATTGTTTTTAGTACTGGCCGTTGAACAAGTAATTAAAAACGCGCTTTATTTTGGGTTCTAAATTTAAAAAGAAAAAATAATGACGTAATTTATAAATGCAAATTATACGCACATTTGGCACCCTTTTTAAGAGTCAGTCCGTACTAGCTACTTAAAATTATTTTAAAAGTGCGTAAAAAAAACAATGGTTGTGATGAGTCTACAAGAAAAAGTATAGTAAATTTACATTTAAATAGAAATTGGTCACTTCGGAATATAGCTGAACATTTGGAATGGTCTGTAATAAAAATATTTAATGCTGTTAATCATTATAAACAATAAAAAGGAACCGCGAACAATCTACCAAGAAAAATTAGTCCAAAGAAAACGACAATCCATGAACAAAGAAAAGTCATCCGTCTTTCTAAAAAAGAACTTTCTATGAGCGCGAATGAAATTCGAAACTAAGTTTTTTCTCAAAAATACCCTATACGAGTGTCAGCAAAATTAGTTCATCGACGATTAGTCGAATCAGAATTATTTGGTAGAATATCTCGCAAAGTATGTCTTCTTACGAGGCAGCGCATAAAACACCGTATAAAACTTAAAATTTTGCATTGGAATTTCTTGTAGTATCACGCGGATATCCACCATGAAAGGACTTTTTAAAATTCGACCCCTATAAGGGGGTGGAAAGTTACTAGTCATATTAATTAATTTAAAGCTATATTTACCATGCGTAATCCCCAACTTTCCACTATCGTCATTCAATACACGCGACCTAACTAACCTAACTTAACTCTGCATTTATAATTATGACAAAAAAAAACCAAAATCATCTATACCACGCGGACGAAATCGCGGGCGGTGACGATGACTCGCAAAGGTCGCAGGTTTGATTCCCGTCCGGGACAAATATTTGTGTGCATGGACATGTCTATTTGTTTCGGGTTTGGATGTAAAGTATTTGTATATGTGTGTATGTATTGTAAAGATATTTAAGTATATATATCAGTTCTTTATTAACCATAATATAGACTCTACGGGCTATATTATGGTTAATAATAGAGTCCTAGATGACCGTCTGTGAGATGGCTCACATATTATTCTTATTATCCAGGGTGGAAACAAAAGACGGGAGTTGGAGGGAAGTACCCTAAAAGGATGAAAATGAGTCTCATTTCGAAGAATTCATAAGTTAAATAAGTGAACTATTTGGTTCACTTTGTAAATAAGTACCATAACATAATGGAATTAATGTTGTATTATTTTTTGGTCTTCTTTTTATTTAGGATACTTTGTCATTAAGAAGAAATTGATCCTTATGATTGACCCTGTCGATTGGTGCTATAAAAGTACAGGGTTTTATTATTTTCATGTTTCATATGTTCAATTTTCAGCACAAGCAGGTTGTTTATCAAAAAATGTTGAATGTAGGTAGTTTTATTTATTATTTAAAGTAATTAAATGTTTCCTTTCGGTTAAATTTGTTATGAACAATAAAATTAGGACACTTTCTCTCCAACTCCATTTTTTTAATTTTCAACCTTTATAAAGGTAAAATAAGTTCACTGAAATGGAGGCAGAAGCAAACTCGATCGGTCGAGTTAATTTAATATTTTTTGTTGGTACAGAACCCTTGGTGAGTGAGTCCAGTTCGCACATGAGCGATTTTTTTATCGTGAGAAACGTCCATAATTCTCTTTAAATCTATATTTGCTATTGCAATAAAATATAAACTTTTAAAATTTATTATTTAGTATTTATTGAAGCTACTGTTGCGATGGTTAATATAGTCAATTTGTTATTTTGAAATCGTTGTATTTTCAAGTATGAATTGAATCCCATGAAAACTATTTAACTACTTGTTTTATATATTGATACAGATAATTGATAAACCCATTGATCCTACTTTCTAGGATTAACAATAATTTTCCTGTATCAAATTTGCTAGTTTTAACGTTTGGTGCAACTTCTTAATGTCATTGTATAAATCTATTGAGAAAATTTCTATTTGCTATAAATTTAGAAGATGATGTTTATTTTATTATGAACTCATGGACACACTTTTATTTATTTGCGTCTGTAGAAATGATACCCCATATACTTGGAAATAATATGAAATAAACCATCGTGCAATTAGCGTAAAAGTGTGTAATGAGTCCAAATTATTTTTTTTTTTAATTATTATTAACAAATTGACGATTATTCTCAAAAAACAACCGTTTGAACAATAAATCTTTGTTAAAGTGAAAATATTTCTTGACAAGGATATTACACGATTTTTATATTGATTGGATTGACGCTTTTTCGTGTTACTGCTTTCCTTGTGTCAGTTTGGTGACCGCCCCTGAAGTAGCCCATGCTCGCTCATATCAGTTTATCAAGAACATTTTTCTCTTTTGAAATAATATAGCTCCAAAATTATTTTTTCTTCAGTGCCTCACATTGGGATATGCGATATTAGAGAATGATGCATCGTCACTATAACAGCTGATTTCTAAGTCATACACTCAGGACAGCTCTATTATTCATCACTAATACCGAGTATCACGTCATTCAACCTGCACAAACAACTTGACGACCGGGAACGTTTTACAGTTGAAACTAATCGTACTTCGAATTTATTGTCAAAGAATTTGTGGAGTTTGGATGATGGATCATTCTGAAGTATTTAATCCGATCTATTAGATTGTTTAGTGAAATTTAATATTTTCTGTCTATTATTATTATTATTATAATCTACGGTTTGTTTAGACATATGCTTCCTAACAAGGGGATATTTGTGATATAATTTTGAATTAATTTTTAGCATGTAAATTTATGCTGATCCTAAAATACTGTGTTTAATACGTTGTTCTTGTATATTGATCGTATATTCTAGAAACGAATAGGGTGCATCTGTTAGTATTGCTTTTAGTCGAATGTCATTTGTCTTCCTCGTGTTTACAATCGAGTTGTGTATGTGCGTGTGACCACCACGGCGAGCTCGATGCGTTGTATCACTGCCCCCCTCCCGCGGCTCGACCGCTCCTCCATGGCGCTCAGCCTCGCCCCTAGAGCCCCTGTTACTCTCAGAATGGTAATAATAGAGCTGTCATTGCTTTTTTTTATATAAATGTAAGCGTTTCGTTGAATCAGCAATATAATTGTTTGTCACTTTCGCAAATCGTCTCTTCCACTGTATTGTGTGCTGTGCTAGCTGCTTTTTGTATCTATGGATATATCACCATGTTTATTATGAGTAGTTTACATTTGTCTGAGCACGATCCAGTTTAATATCGTGTACGAACTTTTCAGCGAAGAGTTTAAACGATCCCAGACTTTCTTGTATTATTCACGAGGTATACGTAGTGATGAGTACACTATATGTATTATGCTTCAGCCTATCATATAATATATTTATTCAGAAACTCTTGGCACTGTACAGTATACGCACAAAATGTTTATATATTAACTCAAGTACAAATATCGAAATAGCGTAAAACTCTAGTTGTTGTCCAGCACTGTTGCGGTAGGTAAGTGTAGAGATACCTATGTGATAAGTATTTGAGAATACAAAAATTGCCACAATTATTTAGTGCTTTCCTATTGTTAATACTATAGTGGTAATATTCTCGTAGGCTGGCGTATAACAAACAATACGCAAATTTGGAAATATCACCTTAAATGTATTTACCTATTATGAATATTGCGAATAGAAAAAAAAAATGTTTTACTATTGATTCGTTATTATTTATTTATTTGTTTCTATGCATGTATCTGGTGAATTTTCTGTATAGATCAAATTGCAGCTAACAGTTAGCACACAGGACAAAATTATAATACTTTTCGTCAACTTAATTTTCTACCAATTTCCACAGTACTAAATTTAACAGTGATACAATAAATAATGTTTCCCTCCGTAAGGATTAAACGAAGTAATACTCTTATCATAATTATATGAAATGGATTATAATCCAAACGCTTACGTGACCCCATAATCAACCAGAGAACGCTCAAAGTATCAACGTATCAAAAATAATAACGTTTTGTCGAAATTTCACTAGAAAGTTAAATCGAAAAATATATGCAATGCATAAATGTTAATTTTTGTTGCACGTTGTTTTTTGAGCGACGCTGTTTTTATAATGCATGTTTTGTCTGTCTTGCATGCAGGGATTCGGTTTTGTAACATTCGCAAATAGTGGTGATGCGGAGCGCGCACGAGAGAGACTTCACGGCACCGTGGTTGAGGGCAGAAAGATAGAGGTGTGCATGACTCAATGATTACCATCCGTAGCACTCGTTCTTAACATCCCGCTCCCACGCCAAGCCACTGCCATATGCGCCACCCGCGCTCCAAGCTCGTCGCTCGAAGCTCGTCTGCTCTGTAGTTACTGTCATGCTAGCGTGACATTTCCTCCTCTAACGCCACTCTAATACACCCACAAACCTTATTTATTTTATCCCTTTACTCTCTAGACGGTCATTTAATATGCCGATCGAAAGAGAGACTCTCACAGAGAAATGTAGAACGAACCGTATCGACACAGTGGCACCGAGGTAAGATCACAAACTCACATTTCAGTCATTTTATTATTTCGACCCTTTCACACGAGACACTACACCTTACTCACCACATGACACTCCCTCGACAACGAATACCAAATACCATTTTCACGTACATAAAATATTTTACAGATATTTTAGACACTTGTTATATGTAACTTTATAAATGTTAAATGTCTTATTTAAACCCATGGACTTGTTTCAGTTAGGCCTATTACAAAATATGGGCCTCTACGAAAGCTCTTTTCGCAGCTTTTAAGAAAACCTAATTGAGCGGTAGAGTCTAAAGTTTTTCAATCACGTATACCAAAATTTTTATTGCAGTTTTAATTTGGGTTCCTCTTGTTGTTTATGAACTCAGGTACACCCTAAAATTCCTATATTGACAACTGTTGTGATAAAACATGAAATTGATGAAAAATCTTCAGTTTTAAACCACTTTGTACTAAGTATATCATTTCTTTACATAAAATTAAGACATTTAACATGAGTGTTTGACAAAGTATTCTGCAAGTGTTGATAGTTTTTTTATTTTTTATATTTATGTTACATACATTATCCCATATTATTGCTAATTTAGTTTTACGCAAGACTGAATTTAGGCATTTGAAAGTTAATGTTAGGTAGTTTCCTCAAAATCATAACAAAAGATATACACATAAATTTTTTCTTATACCTAACGAATTAGCAATGTGACCGTTTTTCATTAATTAAAAAAAAATTATTATCTCTCATTTTTTAAACATAAAGATGTATTTGAGCTTAAAATTTGTAATAACTTAGTGAAACGAAAAATTTCAAACCTCAAATCTTTGGTTCTGAAGAATTTGTACTTGAAAGGAGTTGTTTCATTCTGGGCTAGGTCTTTGAACACCTTATCGAAAAATAGCGAAAAATAAAAGGATCTTAGGATAAATAAAAAAAAATTAATTGTTTGTTGTTGCACAAAAATATCTATCAATATTTTACAATATAATAAGACCACACTGATGTGATATATATCGGTTGACAAATGTCAAAATCAATCAAAACTGACAAACGTCAGATGACGTTAAAACAGAAAACCTACGCCGAACAAATTTTATATAGTAATAGTGCTGCTCACGTTAAGCGTTCGTCTCTTTCACACATGAAATATGCGAATATACCCATTTCTTTCTTTCACAAACATAAGCAGCGCTATCTCGACAAAAAATTTGTGTGGAGTGTCACAGCCCTGGCAGATGTTAGGATATGTGACAGTTTTGATTGCCATTTTTTGACCAATTTCTATCCACCATTTTCATGTCAGAGTGTTGCAATTGTTGAACTTAATATATATTTTGATGATATTTTGTACAGCTACGAAACACACCAGAGTGCTGGAATTCGTAGTAAAACTTTTTATTTTCCTTAATTGCATATTTTGGAAGTATTGTACTATGTCCTAGCCCAGGTGCCCATAGATTGTGAACTGTGATTGTGAAACATGCCCTTTCTTAAAAGTTAATGAAATTAGTACAGCAGAAATCATTCAACTACTTTGAAGCTTCAAAAAAATATATTCATATTGTTTTGGTATGGCTGAACTAAACACTTTAGATTTTTTAACCGTGCAATATTTATTACTTTTGTATTAATAATCCAAACTACATAGATTTTTTCTTGAGTTTAAAATTATTTATAAGCGTGACTGTTGGCTAAGTATACTTTGGAGTAACTTAAATAATTCATTGAATTCAGATTTCATTTGGACGGTTTTTTCAAATAGAAAATTCGAGAGTAGGTATCAGAAACCTTCATACGAAGAATTTATTTTCACCAAATTCGTTGACAATCAATAGAGTGGTCAAATGTTTGCAGTCCAACTATATTCAGTTAGGGAATGTGATGTTTGAATTAATGAAAAAACGATATAACGCGTAATAAATGAAATGCAAATCTCAATAAAATGGTCCTTATGTGTAATATTGGTATATTTGTATTTTGGCATATTTTAGCATATTTTCAAATTATGAGACGGTCACACTGCAAATTAATATTAGTATAAGAGTTTATTGAATACTTAACCTTTGGTTATTCTCAATTATTGTGTTGTAATAACAATTTTGGTGAATTGAAGCACTGAAGCTAGTACAAGGGCTGCTGTTTATGAATCCCCGAACTGGCCGCTTACAAAAACGTATTATCATCATCAGCCCATTTTTACCCCACTGCAGGGGCTTAGGCCTCCCCCAGGGTGAGGAGGGGGCTTGGAGCTTAAGTCCACCACGCTGCTCCACTGCGGGTTGGGAACTGTAACGACCGCCATCTATTGACAGCGTCCGGGACCGACTGCTTAACGTGCCCTCCGAAGCACGGTGTCAGTGATATTGTGTAGTTAAGTCAGAAAAACTCATTGGTACACGCCCGGATTCGAACCATGGCCCTATGGGGCCTTATAAATTTGAGACAGGTTCGTTGCGCTCTGGGCTATCACGACATAACGTCATAATTTACAAAAACGTATATAAAAAGTAATTACAACATTCAAAAATGGAACTCTGGCTGTAGAATACAGTTTGTTTAATATAAAGTGTCATCACTATGGATTTTACACTAGTGAATATTTTTGTACGATGATTTATTAAGATTTTCGACTTGGACTAACTCGAAAACAGTGTATCGATCAACTGACTTCCACTTTTGGGTATTTTGTATTTTTTAACATTTTTTGCACCAATCGACTGGAGCCTGTTTTTGATCTTATGCAGCCAAATATTCGTGTAATATCTTATGTATGCTTGTCATACTTATGCCTAAGAACCCCACTATCTCGTGATATATAACATGACGATCTATCATTATTAGTTCGTCCGTGAGCATAGACCACGCACGATTAAATTCACTGAACCAGTGATACACAGCAGTGGATTTCCATGGTGCTTTAATCACGAAAAGTTGAATTCAGTTGATCAATGCATTGTTTATGAGTTAGCTCACGTCGAAAAGCGTAAATGATCGTACGAAAATGTTTGGTCAAAGCCCTGGTGATGAAGACACGCAATTTTCAAAATGACGCCATAATGTAAAAACAATTGACAGTTATATGAACCAAACTGTTTTCTACAGCTAAAAAGTTCCATTTTTAAATGTTGTAAACAATTATTTTTCAAATGTTTTATTTTTGTAAGTGGCCAGTTCCGGTTGCATAAATAGCAGCCCTCGTTTAAATATAATTGACTCTACAACTACTGAATTCTGATTTTATAATTTAAATAAACTATCATATTAAATATAAAAAAAAAAAACTGTCTTGCTGTAGATGAATTTTATTTGTGATTTTATGAAAATATACAATTCTTATATCCAATTTACTATCTGTCAGGTTAACAATGCTACAGCGAGAGTACAGACAAAGAAACCTCCAACTGTGCCCAACGGTGAGTTAAAATATTTTGTTTTCGTAGTCGGTAGGACTTAGTAGCGTCGTACACACCTATTTTGGGGAAATACAATTAAGGCGCAGGAGTTTAGGGATTCTGCGGAAGGTGGAAGGGGGAGGGAAAGGGTTCCCTCTTGTACCACATGTCCTCACGAAGATGCAAGGTTACTAGGAAATACTAATATTTTTTTTTTTAACCATCTACGTTATAAAATACGTCTTATCTTAAAGACAAGTTATAACTGCAACTGCTCCAGACCATCAACCTGTCTTGGCAAAAGTTCAAATAAACAGAAAAACTTCTGAGTGGTCGTCACTTTGCTTCGTTTTGTTCCTCGTATTGACAAACAAATCTAACGTAACCTATCATTTTTTGACCGAATTCCAAATGAAATGTTTCAAAAAATTTATAAATATTCTTTTAGCCATGAACTATTATATTGAAAATTACTTAAGTAAATATCTAAAACTTATGTTCATCGGAGTTACAAAAATTCTAATATAAATATTTTTAAGGAGTAAAATTCCATTCTTTTCCACACACACTAAAACAATAATATCGTATCTCCGTGAAGAAGAGGGGTGTCGTTTAAAGGGAGGAACAAGCCCGTAGAGAATTCAACATTTATCAACCCTGAATTCCTGCGCCCCAATTGTAAAGCCAACTCCATATTTTATTTATTCTGTAGAATTCTCCATTTGGCTTATCAATCTCTGATACACTTACAAAAGACACATGTGTGCTCTCTTCCATTCTGTATAGTTAAGTTCTGTAAATGATTTGCTAATACATTTTACATGTACCCAACCATTTCCTAAATATTTCCGTAAAGAACTCCATTTGGGACTTGATTTGATCATTTGTCATAGGATATTAGCCATAAAAGAAATATATGCTATACGTCCTCATAAACCTTGTGTTGTTTACACCAGAAAGTAAATTTAAAACACAATTTATTATTCATGCTGCAAAGAAAAATCATTCAACTTGCATTAATTAATTCACCCTTTCAACGATTCAATAACGTTTTGATACCCTTATATTTGTGGTTGATTGCTATAGTAATACTCTTGTATTTTTCACTTTCTATCCAACCAGTAATTCTGGCTAGAAACGGATCAGTTCCCACCCTGGGTGAGAGAGCTGAAAATCTAAAATAAGATTCATGTTGTTTTTGTCAATGCATTTACATATTACCTACTTGTCAGTATTGCACACTTGTCTGAATGCGAGTAGGTATTGGTTTGGATGCTGACTTAGTGAATGAGCCCCTTTGTACTGGAGACAGCCGCACACACTTATCAAGTTTCAATAAAAGCTTTGTTTTTTGAAAAAAAAAAACATCAAATTTGTCATCCGTCAAAACGAAAAACCATCCCGTCCAAAATACCGCGACACGCGAGAACAGCAAGGGCTGTCTCCGGTGTCGATGTTCGCCTGCCACACAGCTTCACTTATCCTTTGGATGGATGACACCTTAGCGAGCTTGTTAGCATCTAAACGTGTCTGCTACACTTCTCTTATACGACTGCGACGAACTTGGGCCATTTGTTCATTATGCATATTCACATGTTGCGTGCAATGGAATGATAGCCACTATTGTCTTGCAATGTCGACTTTTCGATATAATATTTAGAGAATGTCTAGGACTGAGTATATTCTTCCGCTAGCTTTAGCCGTAATCGTAATGTATCACTAAGATGGATTTAGAATTGTTTTTGTGTTTTAAAATCGATGCCGTGAATTAGACATTGCACTTCAATAATTTTATTTTGTTCCAGTGTGCGTGCAGTGGCCCGAAGGTAAGCCAATCGAGACCGACGCGTCTGTATATGGTAATCGGTATTTTACTAATTGAACAAATTCACCTAATGAAGTGTTCGTTCCGACATGTCGTTGTCGTTACAAAAATTACGAGCTTGAACTATCTCTACTGTATGTGGTGGCGTAATGTGACTTGGATTAGCCTTACTGCTCGCTCGATTGTTTGTTACTCATCATAACGCATTTCAAGTACATTATTTTTCTCAAGCTGTATGTGACCCTGCATTCTTCAGAGCGCACAGAACAACAGTAGTACTTAAAAAAAGAAATTCCTGTGCTTTGAATTAGTTTTGATTTTTGCTAATGCATATTTATGATAGGAGAGTCGGTATTGCTGTGTTTTTTCTGTCATGGATTTGAAGTAAACATATCACGCTTGAGAAACCAATTCTTTAGTTCACGTGACCTGTGCGACTTGACACTAGGTAAGATGGGATTATTTAGTGTTTGTATAGCCATATAGTCTCAAATTGAAAATATAATATATTGGAAAAAAGTTTAATAATCAATAATGGGGGCTATTTAATTCTGAAGAGGATGGGAATAACGTAATGAGAGTCCTTGAGGCAGTAAATCAATTAAATTTCTCCGCCTGTAATTAATTCATAGAGCATCGTTCCATAAAACTACAAAAAAAATTAAATAGATTAAGTAGGAGTTCTAGCCGAATAGAAAAACGAGTGATGCTAAAGTGAGACACTGGAGAGTAATGGGTGCCGGCGTGGTATCAGACTGTGGCGAACGGTATGTGAGTGTGCCGGTGTGTAGAGGCGCGCTGTGTCACAGGGCTGCGGGTGTCGGGCGTGACGTGGCCGTGGCTCGGCACTGCGCCGGCCGCCGCGCCCGCGCCACCGCTCGTGCTGGCGCCGCGTGCTGCCCAGCGACGGAGGTAACACCTGCGCCGGTCGCAAGCATGCTAGTACCCACACGTGTTTGTGTTGCATTGCATGTAGCCCCCGCCAACGCGGCGACGCTCCGCGGCCCGGCCGTGCTGCGAGGCCGCTCGCCGCGCCCCCCACTCGTGCCCGCCCCGCCCCACTCACACGCCATCATGACCCGCGCGCATCCCGCCGCTGCTGCTTACGCGGCGCCCTTGCACGCATTCGCACCGTGAGTACTCACACGCACTCTCCCCTCGCACTCACAACTCCCTCTCCTCTCCCCCTCCGCTCTTCGTTCGCTTACGGCCTCATCACCTCATCACCTCGTACCCTCAGTACCCTCTTTGGACAAAATATACAATCTATATTATTATTTATACATTCGTTTCAATATCAGTGACTCGTCTTAGGAACGGTGTGTTTGGAACCATGCAATATTATCCTTGTTGAATTCAATATGGTAGATGTAAAGTAACAATAAAACAAACCCAACTATGTTTGTACACATGCTCTCGTCCTGTTCTACTGTATCAGGAGAACGAAAGCAATGACAAATATAATTTTAAAATATTTGAACATTAGCATGAATATACAAATTCGGTTTTACTTATTTATTATGTATATAAATTATGATTTGTTGCAATAGGTATCCCAGGAATTATTTTTATGAGGATGAATTTCAAGAAACCCATAAACACTGACTCCTTTACACTTCCTGACCCCGCTTCCTGTTTCCGCACGTTATGGTATGGCACACAATTTTTTGTAATTATCTCTATCCTTTTAGATGCTAATTGTTAGTTGTTTCGTTCTCTAACAATATTACATAGTGTAAACTTGGTACATAATTATTAACATTTTTATTCTCTTGAGTAGACTGTTCTTGAAAACCTACTTTTTCTCTGTTTAAATGTTGATATGACGACAGTAGTAGCCTATCTGAGCCTATTTAAATTACATATTTGTCTAATATGTATTAGCACAAATTAGTTATGCATATTTGCACTTTGGTTTTAAATGTAGCACTTGTAGTTTATTTGTTACTAATAATTATAAATTAATCAGTGGTCATGATGTTATTAAATTCTAAGATTTTATTGAAACTAATTAATAATATAAAATCTAAATTATGTTAATTAAAGGTAACTTATTTATTGGATTATGTACAAATATTATAAATTAAAGGTGAGTATAAAGCTAAAAAAAATTAAAATAAATACTTAAAAAGAAAGAATCAATTAAAACGATTTCAGCTTTTAATTTGTATAGAGGCACAGATATCCTATAGCTTATTCTATAATATAGATCCTATATTATAGAATAAAATTTTGTGCATCACCTATATCATAATTCATTATAATTTTATTTTCATTTCACAGTGTATATTACGACCCATTCTTAGCAGCTGCTGCAACAGCAGATTCTAACTACAGGCTTCAGGTGAGATTTTTTACTCTTAACATTTGTACAATTTTTGTTATAAAGTGGTTTTGAAGGGATTTTTCACATGAATCCATCTGATGTCACCTAAATATCACATCAGTAATTAAAATATTCTTTCCATGCGCTACTGTGGGATCACAGTCAATAATGTTTAGCGTTTATAGGAGTTCCAATATTTGTAAATGTAATAGTGTGGCAGTAGAGGATCGTGGTGATCGAAAGTATGTTGTTCCAGGCCGCGAAGCCCGCTGCGGAGGTAAAATGATACATTATGTAGATTTGAATATGCGTTCAATATGCGACATGTCACTTGTATTTGCTAACGCTTTCTGATTAATTATGTGCTAAGTAGTATACGATACACTAGCTAATGTGGAGTGAGCCCTGGGATTTTGTTTGCCCTCATGTTTATTCGTATGGACCTAGTTGTGTTGGTGGTGAGGTCGGATGCATTGGCGCGATAACCCGGAGGGAGCTAGCTAGCCTCGGATGCCATCTTCACGGCCTAAGCTCGTTTCGATTCTTGCTCGTTGTAGGACAGTGAGCCCACATTGTGATGCGTGTTTCTATTTTTTATTTACTAACCACACGAAAATTTCATTTGTTTCACTCGAAATCCGAATAATTATTCTGGTATATCGGCAGACTTAGTTGCGTTTTGGACCTGTTTTTTTATTTTTACTTCATCACATCACGTCTTTGTGCATGCTTATCACTTCAATGAGATCGTTACCATTTGATCCTTCTATGTTCATTCTTAAACGAGGTACCGAACATTTGTACAATGACAATTTTTCTAGAATTTTTCTTTAATGTATTTAATGTTTGATGCTACAAAACCAAACGCATTAGTACATTGCATGCTATAGTGATTAAAAGGGCAAGTGAATTGTATTAAACCACGACTATTTTATGTCTTTTTGGTATTTTATATTGTTTTTTTTTTTTTTATTTCAAAGTACAATAACATCATTAATGTGACCCTCAAAAAAGTTAAATACATATAACACTTAATCACTTCAGAATATTGATGACAATTTTTTTATTGTAATCGGCTACGTTGGACAAAAATTATAGGTACACTATATTGCTCTAAAAAAAACAATAGCTCTGCTTCCAACGGAAATCTGACGCTGACGTGAGATTCAAAATCACCAAGGGGAAATACAAGTAATCAAATTAGAGAAAAAAATAATTGTTGTACTAAGTGACTGGACAAATCTACGGTGCGAATAACATTTGAAAAATTCTGCGTTATGGATGGTTGTGGGCTCATTGTTTGGGTACTCATGTCGTAAGTTCCGGATGACAAAATGGTGGTTCATAATATGATTGTTACACTATACTTGCGTTGTTACCAGGCGGCGGCTGCTGCAGCTGCAGCGGCGGCGCCTCTTTTGAAGTCGCCGTTGACGGCGCAGCACGCAGCGGCCGCGGCAGCTGCGGCCAACTATGGTGCGGCAGCTCGCGCCGCCGCCGCAGCAGTCAACGCCTCACAGACGCAGTCCGCCTTAACGCCGCTAGCCGCGTTAGTATTTTTACATTAATTCCTCTCGACTTGTAATGTAAACCCACGATAATCATTCAGAAATCAAAAAGCAACCTTTCGAAAAATAATAAGCAGTGCCTATACTTTTATTGAAGTATCAAATTGAGTGTCGCATAACAATTTATTATTTATTAAATTGACATTATTTTTTGTGATGACGACTATTAATGGTTATTTAATTTTTTAGTTTCACTTCACTTCATCAGCCCATTTTTAACCCCACTGCAGGGGCTTAGGCCTCCCCCAGGGAAAGGAGGGGAGCTTGGAGTTTAAATCCACCACGCTGCTTCACTGAGAGTTGGGAATTGTAACGACCGCCATCTATTGACAGCGTCCGGGACCGACTGCTTAACGTGCCGTCCGAAGCACGGAGTCAGTGATAGTTATGTACTTAAGTCAGAAAAACTCATTGGTACACGCTCGGATTCGAACGATGGCCCTATGGCCTTATAAATTTGAGACAGGTTCGTTGCGCTTTGGGCTGTTACGACAGATTTAGTTTACTTCCTTTAGATTTTTATATTTTTTTATGTATTAAAGATTGATACTCTATGATCTGTATTAATACGGTCCTTCAATGAAATGGCATCCATTGTATTATGTAATGCTGGCACTTCACGCTCGGAAGTGGCGCTCGGGCGTAGCACTTGGCAAGTGATGCCTAGGCTAGGGATACCTCTCCACACGCTCGGGTAGGTCAGTTGTAGCTAAACCGTCGCAGATGCAGGTTGATAAGAAAAAAATGGTATAATAATGTAATTAAGACGACTTAATTATAGTGATATTGTCGTAATGACAGAAAGCTTAACATCTTATTTTCGTAGTATATAGTATATTAAACTTATTGTTGTCGTCATATTTCAACAAATTTCCACAAAACATTAATAAATTATACACGTAAATCTTCCTCTTGAATCACTCTGTCCATTGGTGTCAATAATATGCCAATCCGTTCGGTAGTTTTTGAGTTTATGGCGTTCAGACAGACAGACGCAGTGGGGGACTTTATTTTATAATATATATAGATATATGGTCATATGAATGAGTAGTTAAAGGATAGTTATTCGCTTTCTTTTACTAATTAGTTATTAATCTGAGGTAATTTTCTCTGAACACCGACGAGCGAGGGGAAAGGCCGCTCGCGCTCGCCACTCGCTACTTTGATCTTTTCCCAAAATACCGACAAGAAAGCGAACGGCGACGAGGCGAAGCGAGCGCACACGAGTAGACACGAGCGGGCCCTCTATACACTCGCCTTCGCTCGGCGAGCGTGAAGTGCCTGCATAATGATATTATAGTTCGATAAACCACGCAGACTTAGATAAACAGGCCTTGTCGGATATAGTTGATGATAATAATATCTCATTCATTTCACATTTGAGTAGTTTGATCTGTTTTAAATAGCATCATGTTAAAATCTTAGTGTTATAGAGAGATCGTTCTAACCCACCGAAATATATGTACGTAGGTCCAATATTAATATGTCAGTATAGAATTGCTACGCTATGATCGGAACTTCCCGTTTTGTGCATTGTTTGATGTCTATATTTGCCTAGAATTAAGTATTGAATTCATTGATAATAAAATATAAGACCGACTCACCTGTCTCAATGTCAGAATGCCCTTCGCAACTACCACGCAGAAGTTTTCTATCGACGACGTGGTCAAAACTTTTGAAAATGGTGGTGCCATTTAGCGGTACTATTGACTTAAGCTAATATTATAGCTTGACTCGTCGAAACAAATGGCAAACCACTTTCACTTGAACGATCGACGATAAGAGGCAGATAAACGTGGTCTTATGCCCTGCATATATGTTAACGGCTAACTTGTGTTTTATTTGGAATAAAAATACGTTTTCCAAACTTAAGTTTTCACACATACTGTTTCAGATACGGAAGAGAATATGCAGACCCTTACTTAAGTCATGGGATCGGACCTGTCACGGGATACGGGGTAAGGATCCTAATTGTTATAATCTCACTGTCATTGAATGCTTACCACTTGAGAAATTATGGGCTTGGACCAAGATTTATAAGTTGCGCTGTTCGTTATTAAAATTTGAAAAGAATAAAGTCTAGGATAACCTATCAAAATGTGTATTTTTTTTCTATTTTGCCAGATGTTTTTGGAAATTCATCTAACGTTGAAATTATCTCTGTGACGTCATCTAAACGATTGTGTTTTTGCCGCTGCTTTCAACAGTAAAAAACCAAAGCGTAACGAACGTATAAAATATTGACGTAAGTCGTTATGTCAAATAAAATTGAAATCCTCGTAAATCAATACATAATGCAAATAATAATAACCATCTCTCTAGATGACGTCAGAAAGACTATTTTAAAAATCAAATTTTTAATAAAAAATATTTTGGAAATTGGAAACATAAAATTGTTTTCATTCGAGAAAAAGGTACAGATTGGTCAATATTTCCGAAAAAAAAAGATATGTAAAACATTTTGATTTGAACCCATTAGAATGCTATAGTCGTACTAAATAATGGAGCTGTAGTAGCCAAATAACTAAGCGCCCGCTTTTCGTACAACGGCGATGGGTTCGATTCCCTACATAAGTATATTGACGAGTCGGTTTTTAATTTATAAACATTTAAGCCAAACGAATATCTCGAACTCCGGCTAAATGATGTGTGCGATGGTGGTTAACGCTTCCGATCTGCAAAGGACCTATAATAATTCAACTTTGAGGAAGAGCTGATTTCGAATAGTGTGCACTTGAAACCCTTATTCAAATACGTTGGCGCCATCGGATAACATTGTATTTGTATATTTGCAGACGGCGGTGTACAGGAGCGGTTACAACAGATTCGCGCCATACTAAAAGCCAGTGGAACCAAACTGAATGTACTCGAATATCAAAATAGCTTCGTTTCCTGTATCGTAAACATGACAATTGACTCTCTTTTTAAAGGTACAAACGGTTATTAATAATTTAAGGAATGAGTAATAGTGCTAGCCGATCGCTGTACAAGAAAGCTTCGTTTACATCATAGTTTGTTATTTACGGCACGGAGCAGTGAAACCTCTGTCAACATTATCGTATGGAGGCTTCGTCGCCTCTCTCGTCACAAAAATTAACTATAATCTCCTAACAGAATGTATCTTATGAAATACCAAAGTCATTATAAAATTTTCTAACAGATATAGTTTGTTAAGTTGGATTAATGTTGTAAATTATTCGCGTAACGTGTACACGGGCGTGGAGCGTGCAGCTAAAATGTAAGTGCATCGTATTTAAGTATCTATATGTATCGAATTGCTATTTTATTAAAAGTATCAAAGTAAAAAAAATGAAATATTAACTTACGTGCCGCCTAGTGTACGGTAAGGTTTTAGTGTAGATGTTACACTTATATGATATTGACAATAGACTTCATTTATATACGAAATATATTAGTGAGCTTCGCATTTGCATATCATGGTGGTTATGGTAAATTATAATGAACACGTCCGTCGTTCGCCGACAGTGCGGGCGTTTATCGGTTCATATTTTAACAGTCTCGGACGAAAAACTGAACAAAATGTACTTTTCTTTGAATTTAAATTCACTGAATTTCACTGAACATGCATGTATTAATTTTTCATGTTTATGTAAAGTTCGTAGCTGTTATAATGGTGCAAGCGAATGGTGCCATCTCTATCCGATTTTTAAATCTATAGTTACGTATTGATAAATTATTTTTTCAATGAAATGCACTCTACTGCAAGTCAGGTGAGCGCAAAACTTGCAGCAAGTATGTAATAGAAATTGTGTTTGTCAGAGCGAGTACTGTATGTGATGTGCTTTGTAAATTTCGCCTTTTTGCTAGTATTTATACGATTTAATTTTGTCCACCATCTCGTTGTAAATCGGAACGCTAGTTACGACATGTCAATACTAATCCAAGAATAGGCTTAACGCTTTAGATCTAGGTATACTCGTCGAGATTAAGAAAAGAAGTGAACTCAAAGCAGTTCTGACATATCAATGACATTTCGTAAATTACGTTTTATAACATTTCTCTATTTGTTTGTGGTATCAAAAAAAAAAAAAAATTTACATTGCTATTTTATTATACTCTTGTCTGGTACTAATTGGTTTTTATCGATCAAACATGTGTACGGGTCCAACCCTTTAGACGACGTAAACTTAATCGTAGAATCTAAATTTTCATTAGAAATTATTTAAATCCGTAGTAATGTAATTGTCTACGAATTCGCTCAACGTTATTATACCAAAGCACAAAAACCCATCGATTGTTGAAAATTTTTAAAGTAAATAATTTCGTAGAACCCTCTCCTTGTATAGATTACGAAGTCTTTCAACCGGAAAAACTTGCATAAATCTATGATGACATAGATAAAATAACAATCGGATGATTTTAAGGTTGCATAACCTTTAACTCGACGCTTTGTTTGTTTACGTTAAAGAGATCATTCTATTGTTGACATATCCACTTGCCGTTTAGGGTATTAATCGTAATGTAATTTTTCTAGTAGAGTATGTTGAATAGATCTGATAATCGGTTTGTTGAATATTGGCTTGTTGACATTGTTATCGAAATTCCTCCTGCTCAATGCGTACTCATCTCGAAAAGCACTTTGTAACATGAACTTAAAAAAGCCAATTCATCACATAAACTATTCGTAGGATCGGTCTATGGAACTGTCCTGAAGCTCCTTGTGGATGATGGTGACGTTACATAGCTTTAATAGACTAAAACATAGGATCGTAGCGTCACTAGTGTACAAGTGGCGTCCCCTTTTGCCATCCCATGACATTGTAAGCATTTTATTGTGTTAAAGATCTAGTCTCATTATGCACAAATATTAATAATAATAATTTTCTCAAGGTACTTTACACGTACACGTCTTGTGACACGGAACAATTTAAGACCCGGAACTGCTACTGCATCTCTCGATAATTATAAATTTATAAAAGTTATACATTTTATAAGTAAACAACTACTAAATTGTAGCACGCTAAAACGATCATTTATTGTATCAAATGTACGCGATATCTCACCGAGGTGGTTCCGAGTCTTGGTTTCGGTCTCTAAATGAATTCGTTTTTAACGTAATATTTGATTTTGTTTAGCTATAATTTTTAGTGCGTCGTGTCATATTATTTTGGTGACTACCTGTAGCTAGGCGTCTTAGGTACTCTGTCGTTAGTGCCACTGGCTTTATATTAAATGTATTATTTGATTTGATACTCTGTGTACGTCGCAGCTTTGTTTATATCGATCAATTTTTATCGCTTTATCGCTAAATACTCATGCGTGGATACGTAACTTTAAGTTTAATTATAGATTTTTTTTATAAGAGTAATTTTGATTGTAATTATGTGATTATTGTTTTTTATAAATCATACGATGCAAAATAACAACATAGGTACATAAAAAAAGTACACATGATTTTATGGGATGGCCACCTTCTGTTGTTTTATTTTGAGTATTGTATGGCGATTTTACTGATCCGTTTTGTTACGATTATTATATAGGAATTCAGAGTTGAGATTTATTTTACGAATCGATAAATCTACCAGAAAAGATAAAATCCCCATGAATATTCGGAGTATAGGTATTAATTTTGTAAATACCGCCGCAAGGATCTGCTGCACAATGACAACAGAAAGTGGGCATCACTATGTTTGATTAATATTATATTTTACACTTGATTTTTTTTTTTTTTTGTTATATGGTAATCATCAATCCATGTAGATTTTGAATAATATAATTATATAGAACAACTTTTTTACATCACATTTATAGCCATGGTTCTCAATGAAATCGTTGTTATTGTAATGGAGGAAATCTGAATTTAATTGACATATCTGAAAACATGGTTAGTGTACGTCGTAATAAGATTTTGGAAAAAAAAGAATTGCAAAACAATGTATAGTTAATATAATAATCATTAATTAGGTATATGTATTTTGTAACTCGACTTGTTCCCGGGTTTTCAAAAATGTTGAATGAATAGTCTATATATTAGGATACGTGCCGATTTAATTTGATTTGTGCTCGAATCTGCAACACTGCAGCGCAGAGGGCCGGCGTTTTTTTCAAAATGTAAATAAGCACTTGATAGTCGACATCACTTGTTGATACAGATCGAGTCGAACTTTTTTATGACCGATCCGAACACGAAGCGAAAGCGATTTCCCAGCGGTACGGCACTCCGCCGACACCCGTTGACACTTAAAATTTACTGCTACGACACTATATTCGTATCGGTCATAAAGTTTGACTCGATCTATAACTGGCGTCGGTTTCCGTCGCTCTCGTCGGCGAGTGTTGCGGATTATTTGTAACTTCAAGTTATATCGTTATAGGCAGAGTTACTAAGTATCACTTGTTCGTCAATTGCACCAGTCGTTCCGTTAAAATGTTTCGCCGCGCGGGCTCTCGGGAATCGGCCTCTAGAGCACGTTCGAATCATACGTGTGAACGCAAGCTTTTCGTTTTGAGATTTAACCGAGCTGCGTATGATTTTGACGCGTTTGAAGGTATTTCCACATGTTGATGGGAGCGCGCGTCGGCTCGCTCGCCAGGGCCGCGACGCCACACCTCCAGTGCTCAATTCCACGTGTCGATGTAAATTTTAAACACTTTGATGTTTCGATCGATTGAATAGGTCACAATAGAGTTGTTACATATGAATGTCTTCCGTTTGGCACATATTTTATATATTCATCGCACATTTTAAAGTTTGCACGTATACTAACTAATTAATTCTTTATGCAGAATTTAATTTGGATTGTCGCGTCGGACGCACGACGACCTCTTCGTAAAGTTTGTGATAAATTTATTTTAGTCGGTTGATGTCGTGATTACTTAGTTGCGTTGCAGTGCTGTTCTCCACTTTCCTGTAAATATTATATTTTTTTTTATATTGTAAAAAGTGAATCATTTTGAAGCCTTTGGCGTTGTGTACTCATTTTGCGTTAAATAAATAATAGTATGAAATGTTTGTGTATTATTTGGAAAACCAAGAGTTTCGACTTGTAATGAATAATGAGAAACGACGCGACCTAGAGGTTCCATCGGCTTTTTTCGTGAAACCCGAATATTGCCGAAGATCACAGACCGGTAAAACGAATACCTATAGATTCTACTGTGGTTATCAGTTTAGTAATAAAATTGTCGCCAGTTGTTAATTTTAGCGCGATAAAAAAAAAACCAAATTACTTTTGTCTCACAACGTAGTCTATGGATCTGGCATTAAGATGATGTTATGTTGACACTAAATAAACGTTCGCATTTGCAGTAACAATATCTTCTTAACGCTTGGACTGTGGCTTAGATTGGATTGGAGAAAAATTGGAACTCCCGAATTGCTTCGTATCTACTGTACTCGTTGCACAAAACAATTTCGTTAAATAACTAGCGATCCGCCCCGACTTCGCACGGCTAGCAAAGCATATATGCCGTAGTGTATTTACTGTCGTGGTGTCGTATCTGCTTGTCGCGTCAAACATGTGGATTAGATTTAATTAGTTTTAAATGCAACGTAAGTTCACTCTACTTGGAGTATTTTTAATGTATTTTATGTCCAGTCCTGCAAATATTTGAAAAAGCAAGGAATATACCTATATATAAAAACAAACTAAAATATTTCTTTGTATACACCATTGATAACTTATGTCTGATAACGTCACGATACTTATTAATTTTGTGATAAGTTCTAAGATATTAATTTAAATTGTATGGTGTAGAGGATGGTGTTAATTATAATGTGCATGAAATGCTTAGGTAACTAACGTATTTATTTGATAAGGATTAATATCGTATCCGAGTAAAAAACTTTTCAATTACCACATTATATGAGATCATTTTTTTATTAAAAAAGTGTTGGAAATAGAATGTACAGACGCCTATACAATTGTGTATGTACAGCTATATGCCTATCGAGTCAATGGCCTACTAGATTGACATTGATACATTAATAGTGATTAATATAGATTGGATGCCTAATAAACGTGGCAGCGTGGCGAAATAGCTTAAAATATTAATCTTGAGCGGTCATTGGGTCCAGTGGCGGCGCTAGGGATGGTGGTACCCGGTGCGGGAGATGATGGTGTCACCCCATATATACTATTTATATTTCAGAAATATGTATATTACTTTTGAAAATGACGTGCAAGCAATTAATTTCTTTAATTTCATTTCGTTGTTTAATTTTTTTGTCAATTGATATTCTCAATGAATCATTAATGTTTTTTAAAATCATAAAATATGAGTAGGTTTTGCTATAGACACAATAAAATAGGTTTCGAAATATATAACACGGCTTTTTATTCTGTATTTAATAGTTAAAGTAATTGAAGTGAAGGGAGCTTCAGCAAATTAAAAGCGTAAGTTATGTAATAGAATTAAATCCTAAACAAATCTTTAAAAATTCCCGACCATAGACAATCAACATAAAGAATAGTTGTGTTCCACTATGAAATATTATAATTTATGAAATAGTTTTTTGCTTAAAAATATGTTACCTACCTATTTTTAACCCCCGACGAAACAAGAGGGGTGTTATAAGTTTGAGTGTGTGTGTATCTGTGTATCTGTCCGTGGCATCGTAGCTCCCAAACGGATGAACCGATTTAGATTTTGTTTTTTTTTTGTTTTGAAAGATGAATTAGTCGCGAGTGTTTTTAGCTATGTTTGATGAAAATCAGTCCAAGATGGCCGCCGCCACAAAATGGCGGATATCATATTTTTGCCCTACTCCATCAATATGGGTATTAAATGAAAGGGCTTTACAAATAGAATACTATACACTATGACAAATTTCAAATCCAAGATGGCCGCCACCACAAATAGCGGTTTACTTATATTTTTTCACAACTCCCTCAATATAGGTATCAAAAGAAAGGGCTTGACTCGTGAAATACTATACACTTGACAAATTTCAAATCCAAGATGGCCGACATATTTTTTTCACAACTCCCTCAATATGGGTATCAAATGAAAGGGCTTGACTAGTAAAATACTATACACTATGACAAATTTCAAATCCAAGATGGCCGCCGCCACAAATGGCGGTTTACATATTTTTTTCACAATTCCCTCAATATGGGTATCAAATGAAAGGGCTTGACTCGTAGAATAATGTACACTAATATTGAAAAATAAGGAATATTAACTAACGAAATGACAAAGCAAAAACTTGAAAATTATTTTTTTTTCTGATCATGTATGAATTAATTTACTTAACTCAATAACTAAGTTTAAAACTTTTGAAATAAAACTTAAATTGAAAATTTAAAAAACCCCCGACAAAGAAAAAACTAACATTTAAAAAGTCTAAAATAATACAGGTTTGTTCATTTTCAAATGATTTTTGATCCTTAAAGGCGTCGGGGACCGCTAAGTAAACTGAAAATACCTAATAATTAACGGTCCCAGACACTGTGTGAAACAATTTTGTTTCATGAGGCCAAACAATATGTTATTTTTAGTATTAGGTATGTTGTTAAGTACTAAACACGATTTTATAAATTTTATTATTGTGCGTGATTTCACACTTATATATGCGTTTTTTATTATTTTTGCACATCGGTTTGTATAAGGTGGGTGTCACCCCTGAGGCGCGCTCACCCTGCCTCATCCGCATGATGTAAATATGACTCATGACGTCTCTTCATGACGTTAACATCTTGACCCCCCTTGAAAACTTTTTTTTATTGTTCTTTTTAAAGTTTTTATTTAATATAAGATGTTTACGCCCACTTATTGAAAGTCAAAATAAATTGTGTATCAAATCAAATCAAATCAAAATAATTTTATTCAAAGTAGGAATACAAAAATTCTCTTTTTGAACGTCAAAATACAAAATAAATAATCACAATGAAACAAAACATACAATCGGAAAATTCACACTACAACAAAACAAATTAGGTAAGTGTCTAATAATAAATACAATGATTGTTCAAATCAACAAAGCAGCTAATAATCATATCAATGTCAATAACAATTGTAATGAGCAAACAACAATAATATAGTTATTACGAAAATACCGCACTGTCATCAAGAAAGTCAACCACTCTGTAATAGGCTTTGGACATAAGTGTGCTTTTGACAACTTTCTTAAATTTATCTTCTGAGAGGCTAACCATCGCATCTGGGATCTTGTTATAGATCCTTGTACAGAGACCCAAAAATGATTTATTTACTCTGCTTAACCTAAGTTGTGGTAGTGTCAGTTTATTTTTAATTCGAGTATTGTAGTCATGCTTTTCGAGGTTCTTTGCATAGTTCGAAATATTCCTACGTACGTACATTATAATATAATAAATATATTGGGACTTCACAGTTAGAATATTAGAATCTTTGAACTTTTCCCTCAAAGAGTCAAAACGCCTTAGACCGTAAACACTGCGGATTGCCCGCTTTTGTAAGATGAATATCTTATCAATATCTGCAGCAGAACCCCACAATAATAGACCATATGATAAAAGGCTATGAAAGTAGCTGAAATAGACTAGTCTAGCAGTAGCTACATCTGTGACTCTTCTGATTTTCCTAATGGCGTATATGGCCGAACTCAATTTAGCCGATAAGGTTTCCAAGTGAGCTCCCCACTGAAGCTTCGAATCCAATATTATGCCCAAAAACTTAGTTTTTTCAACAAATTGAAGCCGGTCAGAATTTAATTTGATATTATGTTTAGTGTGTGCAACATTAGGTAATTTGAAATTAATTAGATTTGTTTTCTTAGAATTAAGTGCTAAATTATTTGCCGTAAACCAGTTATATACTTTGGCCAAAGCTTCGTTGATTATTTGGTCAGTTTCCAAGCAACCACGCTTGACATTAAAGATAAAAGAAGTGTCATCAGCGAAAAGGATAATATTTGCAAACTTTTGTACCATATAAGGCAAGTCATTAACGTAGATTAAAAATAGAAACGGTCCTAAAATTGACCCTTGAGGTACACCCATTACTATATCTGAGCTATTAGATCTGATACCATCAATCTGCACAATTTGATTCCTATTTTGTAAGTAGGAATTTAACAATTCTAGTGCTTTAGATTTTACGCCATAATGTTCCAGTTTACCAATCAAAACTTCATGTTTCACACAATCAAATGCCTTGGATAGGTCACAGAACACACCTATTGCATTCTGCGACCCCTCCCATGCCTCATAAACACACTTCATCAAACAAATACCAGCATCAATTGCAGAGCGGCCCTTAACGAAACCATACTGGTGTTCATGCAAAAGATTATTGCAAGTGAAGTGACTAACAAGTTGTTGAAGCATCAGCTTCTCGAATATTTTGCTTAAAACTGGCAATACTGAAATTGGTCTAAAATTGCTGGGATCATTTCTACTTCCAGACTTGAAAAGAGGAATAACTTTACTGTTTTTCATTAAGTCCGGAAAGACACCTTGCTCGATACATTTGTTAAAAATTAAAGCCAGTATGGGTGCCAGAATATCAATGATATAATTTATAAATTTAACGGACATGCCCCAAAAATCCTCTGTATTTTTCAAATTTAAAGATTTGAATGTTTTTACAATGCAATCTGAGGTGATCGAATGAAATCCAAAATGGGTACTGCACATTTTGGTATTCTCTCTTAATAAATTCAAGGCTTCACTAGAAGACGACATAAGATTCCTTGTGGTTAACATAGGAATTTCTGAAAAGAATACCGAGAATATATTGGCAATCTCCAGGGAAGACTTAATTATACCTTTGGTCGTAGCCAATTCGGGTTCACTTTCGTGGTTCGTCGTTCTACCGATTTCTTTACTAATGATTGACCAAATAGTTTTGATTTTGTTATTCGAATTTTTTATTTTATTTTTTATGTATAGGGATTTCGCAGTATAACAAGATTGTTTAAATATTTTCGAATAATTCGCTACTAGAATTTTAGCATCACTTGTTTGTAAAAATTTGTAATTTTCATACAATTGATATAACCTATCTCTACTAATTCGCAAACCAGGGGTAGCCCAGTCACTAAATGTAAATTTTATCTTAATTGGAACATTCTTAACTGGAAAACATACTCTAAATTCATTACTTAGTATTGAGAAAAATATATCGTAAAACCTACTTATATTAAATGAACTATCCCATTTGACTTCAGAAAATTTCTCGGTAAGTATATTTCTAAAAGCTAGTATTTTTTTATCATTTATTGGTCTCAATTCTATCGTTTTCGGTTTGCAATGAGTGGATCTAGAACATGGCACACCGATAAGGAGACCACTGTGATCAGACCCAAGACAATCAAATACTGATCTATTGATGACAGTAATGTTGCAAAATACATTATCAATACAAGTCGCAGTAGTATCCGTAACACGAGTGGGCTCACTAAAAATATGCGACAAGTTAAAAGAAGTAAACAAATTAAGTAGCCGCACCGTTAATGGATTTTTTCTATCTAATATGTCAACATTAAAGTCCCCACCAGCAATTATATGCTTATTACTGTTAAAGCATGTAGTAAGAATAGCCTCCATTACATTTTCAAATTCACAAAAATTTTTGTCATATGGTGTCCTATATACAGACAAAACTACAAAATCATCCATCTCAACACAAGCTATTTCTATCAAGCCTTCAACAGAGCGATTGACAATATCTAAGCGCTCTTTACATTTAAATTTGGAGTTCACAAGTATAAACGAACCACCACGAGTCTTTGCATTTCGACAAAATGCACTGACGACTTTATAATTCCTAAAATTAAACTTTAATTCGGTTTGCTTTAGCCAATGTTCAGTGATACAAAAAATATCCACATTGAACTTCTCCAAAAACATATCAGTTTGCAATTCTTTGCCAGAAAAGCCTGCTATATTTTGAAAACAAATTATAGCTTTTAAAGGTTTTTCTTTTGTCACGTTCTTAAGTTTAAATCTAAACTGATGGCCTTTAAACCATGAGAAATATCCTTAATATCGCTATTCATTTGATCAGTACAATTACTTTCAGCAACTACATCTTCTTTATTTAATATTCCATTATTGTTAGGAACAATTTGAGAGTCACATCTGATCAAAATACTTCTATCAGAGTCATTTAAGTTATTAAGATAGTAAGCAAGTATTTTAGCGACACGATATTTGTGTCTTTTAGGCATGTATAGAGTGCCATTATCAAAATACAATTTATTTATAAATTTATTTATGTCAAAGAATTCTAAATTACTATATACATTAGTGAGATTAAAAAGCAAAGTATTCAATGAATAGATTTTGTTATTTACATTATCACAGGAATCTCTATAATATGGAAAACTGCACATTACCACTTTGCGAGCACCCGATTTCAATAAATATTTTGTGGCATGCAACAATTCATTCTTTGTTATACCACTACTGTTCCCTATTAGAATAGTTATGTTTGTAGCCTTTGTTATAGATTTTGTGCCAACGTATTGAATTAAATCTTTAAAGTCAATGTCTAAAAAGCAGTTATTACAAATATTGTCCATATATTTATTCAGTAGAACACCCATATCCTTTCCTAAATTATCACAAAAAACTATGTTTTCATTTATAACTCTATCACAATTCTTAACATTTATCATATTGACATTCATACTTTCAGAGCCACTTGATTCTGTAGCAATGTAAATCTCTTCATTAACAATCACATCAGAAAACAAACGGTTGACCAGTTCTTGATACCTTTTTCCTTGATCTAGTAGTTCACTGGTAGCAATAGTTAATTGATTTAAAAGACTTTGGGATTCATTATATTTTATGCTTAAGTTACTCAACTCCGACTGTAAATTTATAATTTCTTTCACCAGTTTTGAGCTATTTAGTAATCTCGGTATAGATTTATTATATTTTTTAATTTTTCTTAACTTTTTATTTATTCGGCTGATTACTGGATTTATCCCAGTTACGCATTTCGGTATCTTGCTGTGCAAACAGTCTGATTTAAAGCTTTTTTCAGCAATTTGGAATTCTTCAAGAAGAGACCTGCTACTCATATATTCGTGTTGATTTTGTTCTGACAGCAAGTCCCTTATTTCTAAATGAGCTTCATTTAACTGTTTTTGCAACAAATCATTACGTGCTAAGGCATTATCATGTTTGGTGGCTAAACTATCATAACTTTCTATAATTTTGTTTTGACGGTTTATTTCTGCTTGTGCATCACTGCATAACTGCCGCAGTTGACTGACATTGTTGTTCAAGCATATAATTTTAGCTTTGTGCTTTTTTATTTCTATTTCATTTTCGTCTCTATCATTTAAAAGCCTATTATTTAGTTCCTCAGCGTCCCTTAATTCTTTTTGTACTAATTGTAGTTTATTCTCGAGGGCTACTTTTCGAGTTATCATTTTTCACTAACGGGTTACGCAATCACAGCAGCGGTAGTGAGCAGATCGCGAACGTAACGCGATTATCTACTATGTAGTTCCCTTTAGATACAAGTCATTTATCCTTAATCCATATACGAATATCGTCTTCATCCCGTCGCGGGTAAAAATCGGCCAACAACAAATAAAAATAATTTAGTCAATTTTTAACAGATTGAGAACCAAGTGCACTGGTCACACTTTTAGGCCTTCAACTGTCAAAGTTTTTTAAAATAAGATAATTGTAGGGTAGAAATTATTTACTTCGTTTGACATCCAGTCAGTGATTATTCAAATATTATTCACGTAATATATTTTATGTACACTTAGAGGATTTAAAAGTACTTCAGACTTACTTCCAAAATAACATTATGTTAATTATCGAGAAATTCAAGCAACAGCGGCGATAGAAACACAGTAAGCCCCAGTGCCAGTAGTCCCTTATATTTTACAGCTTTGTTAAAGTATCCGCCAGAGTTCAGTAATGGCCTTTCACTTTACACTCCACTGCATTTATTTTAAAAGTTTACTTGTATAAAAAAATAACTGTTATAATTTTATTTTAATAAATATTACGGAGCTGAAGTTGACACAAGCTGACAGCTAATGTCATATTCATCATATATATCAGGTACCACTAAACTTGAGAAAACTAGAAGCTTCAATCTTTGGCTTTCAAATTGATGTGTGGTAGGTAGGAGACAGACACGGTTGATAACTCGTCGTACAAGTCTCTTTTGCGTTTTGAAGTCTGTGATTCAGGACACACCGTCAGCTCCAAGAAAGAGTTGATGAATTCTTGTCATCCTCCAATTTAAAGGCGCGACATTTTCTTCTTTGAGGACTACTAGATCGTCGACGTTATTCCATCATCTGGTACCGATTAGAGTTTTTCAGACTAACAGGTTGCGCTGGCATCGACATCAAGGGTCGGCCGATCCGGGTGTCACCCCCTAAAGGGTGACACCCGGGGCGGGCCCCCCCCCCCCCCCCCGCCCCTCCCCCCTAGCTACGCCACTGATTGGGTCGACCTGATATACATATTGTGTTACCACGAAAAATATAGCCTAATTTTAACTTGTTTCGGGAACCCACCTATATACATCGACCGTCGAGAGTTTGCGTTCCTGACAGGTCGTAATCGGATGGTTGATGTGAATTTGTACCGTCGGACGATTCCCGTTTTCAAATATTATTATCGTTTACATGCACAAATGACACAAAATTAAATTAAAAATTATATTATTACGTCAACTCACAACAAACATGTTATAGCTATAAATCTCATGTGTCAGGAACGCAAACTCTCCACGGCCGATGTATAGTCACTTTGCTTCTAGGGTACAAATCCTGTGAACCGCCCCTTTTGGATAATTTATCACCATCTCTGGTGGTCAAGACACACTCCTCAAAAGCAGAATTGTGTAACAAAATAGTGTGTTCAAGTGTATACAAGAAGGAATATGTGAGAACATTTCGGACTGCAGCAGACACGGAGATCTCCAAACGTGGGTGGACGAGCTCTCCGATGACGGAGCAGTGGAGATTGGAAGAAAAGACTTCAAAGAAATCGCAAGGCCTTAAACTAATTCGAAACACCGTCAAATATTCAATAAAAGGGCCCGCACGTGACTATAAAGGCTACAAACCTCATTGTTAACTATTTTCGGAAGCAGAGCCTGGTTTGATCCGTAAAAAGTAGGTAGCACTGAGAAAAATTTCAGTGCGATGCATCCTTTGAAAAGGATATTTTATACTTAAATCGTAGTATTACTTTATTTAGCGTAGCACTATATTACACCATGCAGCTGCAGGACATGTGTGAAGCTAAAACATTATTTTTATACTATTACAACATAAGTTTTTTTTTTTTTTGTATTAGTGTGGATAGAGTTTACGGCGTATCATGATCCAGTATATTTGTTTTCTCGGTTTGTCCTGGATAAATTAGGCATCATTTACTGTTACAATACAATGTTCTTCTGTATTAGTATGGATAAAAAATACGGTGTTTACTGTTGCATTATATTTGTTTTCTAGATTTGTCTAGGTAAATACAAATAGAACATCTAGATTGTACAGATATAGAATGTGCTGCATCGTACAGACATAAAGTTCTACATTTTCTTGGATTTTTGTAGATATAGTATTCGCTTTTTATTACTATATATTACATGTGCAAAAATACTATTTGTAATAACCAATATATAACCAAATAATGTTTAAGTAAACTTTTACTTGTCTTCATATGTTACTATTGCGAAGATATTTAAGCAACTATTTAAAATGGGTACCTGTATAATTTTGAAGGGTTATTTAGTTCCTTTTTTTGTGGCTCAAGTAATTATTGTAAAGTTGCAATACCAGAGTGTAATTTTACTGATTTCGGGATCTGAAAACCGAAAACACAATTTTTTCAGGTTAAATTTCTCAATAACTATTTAGATATATTTTTTTAATGCACAGCCATACATCACCTATTTATCTAGTAAATCTACAAAATTTCATTTAGATAACATAATATAAATAGGTTTAAAAAATAAATTGAAACATACGTTTTTGAGTAAGCACGAAACAACAGATTATTCAGGATTTTTTTTAGCGAACTGGTAGCGAATACCAATCACAGAAAAATTATACGTAAGCGGCACATAGTAACATTATATTTGTACGCGTACAAAAAATTGTCTTAAAATTTATTTGATTAGTACTGTAAAAAAATGGGTTCCATGCTGAATAAACTCAAAAAGACGTGCCCAAAATCGTCGTCTGCGCGTTACAATTTAATGAAAATAACAAGAAAATCTATAAAAATAAAATTTGAGGTGTTATCTCCCAAACACTATTTTTATATTTTATTTTTGTAATAAAATTTGTTTGTAATGCAATTTCAAAAATTAACTTATTACCCTATATACACATACGCAGCGTCCAATCGGGCTCGAAGGCCTTGGCGACGACAGTCAATATACAGGGCCTCTTAAGTTTATAATTATTGTGACTAAAAGTACACAAATAGTAAAAAATTAATTGACATCAATCATGCATGAATAAAATGAAATCAAGGATACCATTATTTTTTTTGTGTAATTTGTTTGCAGACGCTCAAATATCTAAATTGTAAACCATTACAACGAATGGCTACGCCGCATCCCTGATTCTTGTTTCCGCACTACCCGCTTTTTCACTAAGGCGTAATGCTGATTGGACCTGCATAATCTACAGCTGTATGCGTGTACAGCAAACTAAAGCTTTCACGCATACAGCTGTAGATTATGCAGGTCCAATCAGCATTACGCCTTATAGAAAACGCGGTGTTCGTCCTATAAAATGCTATTTGTGCATATTTGTGTGCCTCGTAACGCGCGCTGTACATATAGAGATAGCCTCAGATCTGACAACGCACGTATTCATTTCAGCTTTTAAACGCTTTCTTGCCAGACGGGGTGCGGTTTCGTGTATGTACTCGGATAACGGTACGACGTTTATAGGAGCAAAAAATACGCTTAAGGAACTCTATAAATTTTTATGTTCTGAAAATTACAATTTTTCATTTGCAAAGGAGTTATCAGAAAACAGAATCACCTGGAAACTCATACCTCCACGCAGTCCTCATTTTAATGGACATGTCGAGACTTACGTCAAAGCGTTTAAAACTCATTTGTTTCGCGTAATAGGTTCGCAGATTTTAACATATGAAGAATTGTTGACAGTATTGGTGCAAATAGAGTGCGTACTGAATTCGCGTCCGCTTACGCTATTGAGTTCTGATCCATCGGAGCCTTCTGCTCTAACGCCCGCGCATTTTTTAATGTCAAGTCCAATAAAACATTTACCTTTTGTAGATGAGACAGAGTTTTCTAGTAATTTAGTAAAACGATATAAGCTTTTGGATAATATGGTACAATCTTTTTCAAAAAGATGGAAGTTAGAGTACTTACATCTTTTACAAACGCGTGAGAAATGGAATACACCTTCTAAACCAATCGAAAAGGGTACGATTGTAATAGTAATGACTGATGATACCCCTATCCTTCATTGGCCGTTGGGCGTAGTAGTTTCTACATTCCCAGGAGTCGACGGAGTAGTCCGCTGTTGTCTTTCCTATGTGACGCACGGAAAATAAAAAACGCTAAACGCATAATCGCTTATCGCCTAAAACTCATATAAAAACCTAATAATATTGTGTAACAAACGCTATAATATATAAACTGTGGAGTGTGCCCGATTACGTGTTGGTGCCGCGCCGCCGCCTGACTGGAGGAGCTCCTGGCTGACAGCGAAGACTTATATGTGTGTTGCTGCGTCAAGGTCAGTCCCTTTAGTCTTTCCTCTCCTTTCGCTATCGCCCCTCGCTATACCTATAAATACAGTCCACTAAAACGCTCACGCTTCAGGAGTGAGCCCAGACGAAGTTCAAAGAAGAACTCGTGGGCGCCTTCATAATAATATGGTCCTTCGATCCGAAGGTTTAAAAAAATAATATGGTCCTTCGATCCGAAGGTTTAAAAAATAATATGTTCCTTCGAACCGAAGGTTTAAAAAAAAAATTTGTTCTTCTGAACACGCCCGCTTCATAAAATTCTGGTCACCAAAAGTTTTAAAATAACTCGCTGCACGCTTCCCTTCATACAATTCTTTTAAACTACGCTATTCTTACTCTGTCAGTCTTTACTGAACAAGGTAGATTCCATTTCTCGCACGAAACGCTTTATTAAAATATAAAATTATTTTATAACAAAATTTTATCTAAGAATTTATAATTATTTCGCTTTGTAGGTAGGTAAACATCGCGTCGCATCTACGCGCGTACCTTGTGCGTGCCGCCGCGTGTGCATGTTACAGGCAGTAATTGCGACATTTATTGAATCGTCTAGTTTCTTACGTTTTCAGTTTTTATTCTATTGATTCTATAAATATATTTAACTTCAAATATGCCTACAAAAGGTAAAGTAACACTGCAAGAGGCAGATATTAAAATACAAATAACGATGTTAACTGCGCAACGTGAATCAATGTTTGGTCGGTTGCAATACATCTATAATTACGCAAAAAACGCCTTTGAAGATACAGTAGCAGAAGAATTATTTTTGTCCAGTATTATTACATTGGAATCTATTCGCGATGAATTTTCTGATTTAGTAAAACAAATCAATTTGCTTGAGCTGACTGTGAATCCTGACGCGGTACCTAATTTTCAATCTTGGAATGCGTTTGATGATTTATATTGCCGTATTAAGCGGGTCGAAAGCAAAATTAACGCTCTTAAAGTTCCTAAGTCTACATGCAACGATACTGGTAACAATTCTGAAAGCAAGAAGAGTACTATAAAATTACCTAAGTTGGAGTTATTGTCGTTTTCTGGTGATCCTATTGAGTGGCCAATGTTTTATGAAAATTTTAAAAATACTATTCATGTAAACGAAAACTTAACAGATCACGAAAGAGTGCAATACTTAATAGGAAAACTTTCTGGTCGTGCTTTATCAGTGTGCTCCGGAATCACTCCCACCGGGGAAATTTACGAAAAGATTTGGTCAACTTTGGTTAAAAAATATGAGGATAAACGTTGTCTCGCTTCCGCTTATTTGGATCAATTATTTAATTTTAAAGCGGCTAGCTACGCTTCTTCAAAAAATATAGAATTATTTTTAGATAAATTCGCCGCCGCGGTCGCTAGTTTGAAATCTTTGAAATTGTCTGATTTGGCGGATTTCATATTACTCCACGTAGCACTTAAGAAACTGGATTCAGAAACATCGCGCGCCTTTGAAATGTTAAAACGTGACGAATCCATACCTACATACAATAGTTTAATCGATTTTCTTCATGAACAATCCAAAATATTGGATCGCACGCCTTCTTCTATATCTACTACTTCTGCCCCGCCAAAGAAGTATGGTAAAAATAACGCAGAACAAAATTACTCGAAGCCTACGCATTCTTTTGTCGTAGTGGATAATGCTTGTGTATGCTGTAAACAAACCACACATGCACAATTATATAAATGTGATTTTTTTAAACGCCTTTCAATTAATGATCGTATTAATTTTATTAAAAAACGAAATGGATGTTCTAATTGTTTGAGTTTATATCATGTAAGTTTCGCTTGTAAATCTACGGTTTTATGTCGCTACTGTGGATGCAAACATCATTCACTTTTATGTAGAAAAATGAGGTCGCATACGGAACCGCAAACCGTAAACGTTCGTGCGGAGTCCTCTGAAACGCTGAAGCACTCGGCTGCCGCCGGCGGCCCCGCTAACCGGTTTCAGACGCCTGCGCCCACAGTGGATGCGTCACACGATAATAAAATATCTCTTTGTAATATTAAATCTAGTTCTGAACGCTTGAACACTTGTTTATTAGGAACTGTTCAATTAAACACTGAAGATAACTTGGGTAACTTACATACTATTAGAGGTCTAGTGGACACAGCTTCACAAAATAATTTCATAACCGCAGATTGCTGCAAATTATTAAATTTACGCTATAATAAAATTACTAGATCTGTCGTTAAGGGCATAGGTGGCTCCGCTAGTTCAATTAAGGGCATGTTAACACTTAAAGTGTCATCATTAATAAATAAAAATATTAAATATTCTATTAACGCTTTTGTAATCGATCGAATTACGGATAAAATACCTACCGCTCATATAAATACTACTTCATTTACCTATTTAAATAATGTTACGCTCGCTGATAAATATTACTCGGTTCCGGGTGATATCGATCTTTTGTTGGGGGGTTCGATGTTTTCACAAATTTTACTGTCGGGCCGTGTAACGGGGCCTCCGGGTATGCCGACAGCTTTCGAGACTGTCTTCGGTTATATGATTATAGGCAATGTAGATATTGAAAATAATCCCAGTAACATATCTCTTGCTTGTTGCGCTGTTACTCAACCCTGTATAAATACGATTTTACAAAAATTTTGGCAACTTGAAGAAGTTCATACCGCGCCTGTCCTTAATGCTGAGGATCGTGAATGCGAAATTATATTTAAAGATAATTTGTCGCGAGACAAGTCTGGACGCTACAGCGTCGCGCTTCCCTTTTCGCGCGACTCTGCTTCTTTAGGTGACTCGTATACAATCGCTAAAAATAGATATTTTTCTTTGGAACGAAAACTTAATGCTTCGCCTACTTTGCGCTTAGAATACAACGCGGTTATCAAAGAATATTTAGATAAAAATTATATCTCTCCAGTTTATGGTGATAATATTGAAGGTGGTTATTACATCCCTCACCACGCCATCGTACGTCAAGACAAAACCACGACGAAGTTGCGTATAGTGTTAGACGCGAGTGCCAAAACCACTTCTGGCCTATCACTCAACGACATATTATATACAGGGCAAAATCTACAAAATGACTTATTTTTAATATTACTCATGTTTCGCTTTTATAGTATAGCTTTCTCAGCAGACATCAAGCAGATGTATTTGCAAATTTTGGTTCAGGAAGAACATCGCAAATTTCAAAAAATACTTTATCGTTACAACTCTACGGAACCTCTCGTCACGTATGAGTTCAATCGCGTCTGTTTTGGATTACGTAGCAGTCCCTATCTCGCTATGCGTGTCGTACGCGAATTGGCCGCCGAAGAACAAGACACATACCCGCTCGCCGCGGATCTCGTACCGCGCGCCGCCTATATGGACGACGTGTGTTGTTCTGTTCCCACGCTACCTGATGCACTCAAACTTAAGAATGAGTTGCTGGGTCTCTTCAAGGCCGGGGGCTTTGACTTGGTAAAATGGTCTAGTAATTCTGCTGAATTGTTAGATTCGTTGCCCGAGTCTTATCGCTACCGTTCGGCTGTTCAGTTTGAACAGGATCAACATTTAAAGATTTTGGGACTTCAGTGGTCTCCGTCTACTGATGAATTTAGTTTCGTCGTGTCCATAGAGGAGCGACTATGTACAAAACGAAATATTTTGTCCGTCATCGCTCGTCAATATGACATAATTGGGTTTATCGCGCCGGTCATATTATTTGCTAAGGTTCTCATCCAGCAGCTTTGGCTTTTTAAATTAGACTGGGACGAACCAACGCCGCCGCACATAGCTGAAATTTGGCATAAATATATTTCCGAACTTCCTGAATTAGCTAAATTAAAATTCCCGCGTCATTTAGGTGTAACTGAAAATTCAAAAATTTCTATAATCGCTTTTTCAGACGCTAGTGAAAAAGCTTATGGCGCAGTTATTTATTTACGCGTATCTAACGCTAACAACCCGCCTATTATACGTTTGGTTTGCGCGAAATCTAAAGTAGCGCCTCTTAAAGTTGTTTCTATCGCTCGCTTGGAGTTGTGCGCTGCGCTACTTATGGCTAAATTAACGCGTCTAGTCATCGACACATACGCTCCTCGTCATAATATTGACGATATTTATTGTTTCACCGATTCTATGGTGGCTCTATGCTGGATCCACTCGTCTCCGCATAAATTTAAAACATTTGTTGCTACGCGAATTACAAAAATTATTGATACGCTTCCTCCGCGACATTTTTATCACGTAAATGGAGTTGATAATCCGAGTGATTGTTTGTCTCGTGGTATCACACCTTTACGCTTAATTGACCATCCATTATGGATTAATGGTCCCTCATGGTTACAGCAAGAACCTGAAAGTTGGCCTATTAAAAGGTTCAAACCTCCTGATAATATAGAAGTACCCGAATCAAAGGTAATCGCTTTGGCTACGTCGGCCGAAGAAGAACCTCATACTTTGTATACGCTATCACAACGCTTTTCTTCGTGGAACGCTCTACTTCGCTCTGTTATTTACATTTATCGCTTTTTAAAGAAACTACCTCGCGCTGAAGTAATTACCAGTTCACAATTTGATTTCGCTGAAACTCAAATAATTAACGTTATGCAATCTAAATATTTCGCTGACGATATAAAATGCTATTTGTGCATATTTGTGTGCCTCGTAACGCGCGCTGTACATATAGAGATAGTCTCAGATCTGACAACGCACGTATTCATTTCAGCTTTTAAACGCTTTCTTGCCAGACGGGGTGCGGTTTCGTGTATGTACTCTGATAACGGTACGACGTTTATAGGAGCAAAAAATACGTTTAAGGAACTCTATAAATTTTTATGTTCTGAAAATTACAATTTTTCATTTGCAAAGGAGTTATCAGAAAACAGAATCACCTGGAAACTCATACCTCCACGCAGTCCTCATTTTAATGGACATGTCGAGACTTACGTCAAAGCGTTTAAAACTCATTTTTCTTTCATTTTTCCTTGTGCAATTGAAAGCGAGTCTTTCAATGGCCGGGGGCAATGGCTACGCCGCATCCCTGATTCTTGTTTCCGCACTACCCGCTTTTTTCTTTACATTCAGTCCGCTGTCGTCTTTCCTATGTGACGCACTGAAAATATAAAACGCTGAACGCATAATCGCTTATCGCCTAAAACTCGTATAAAAACCTAATAATATTGTGTAATAAACGCTATAACATATAAACTGTGGAGTGTGCCCGATTACGTGTTGGTGCCGCGCCGCCGCCTGACTGGAGGAGCTCCTGGCTGACAGCGAAGACTTATATGTGTGTTGCTGCGTCAAGGTCAGTCCCTTTAGTCTTTCCTCTCCTTTCGCTATCGCCCCTCGCTATACCAATAAATACAGTCCACTAAAACGCTCACGCTTCAGGAGTGAGCCCAGACGAAGTTCAAAGAAGAACTCGTGGGCGCCTTCAACGATTTTTCTAGATTATTCATTATTTGCTAGTATTATTTACAATATGTTATTTGTTATAGTGAAACAATAGACTAAAATATTTTCCTTTTCCCCTGTCCGTTCTAGGAACTGGAGACTTTGCCCTACGTGTTAAATGACCTCAACGCTTACGATCGATTTACAATTACCGAGTCATTTGTCACGATAAGATTGTGCGTCGAGCCGATTGTATAGTCATTCCATAGCAAAAAATAATTACAGAATCGAAACTGCTAGATTATCTACCCGAAGCGATAAGAACTGCGTGTGCGCCAGTCGCGATCGCACAGTGTGTGCTGAGCACCCCCAGTGGAGATTTGCAACGTTCGCTAAAAACTAACGCTTCCCTGGAAGCCCAGTGGAACTAAAATAAAATACAAACATATGTAACTGTCATAATGGTTCTGTGCCCGCCTTTTCGGTGGTCTTCCAAGGGTGGATTCAATTTGAATACTTCATCAGCAACTACTACGCCACGAAAAGAAACTATTAGCGTAAGTATTTATATTAAGAGTATGACAAAAATTTTGAAATGCACGATGAGCGGAGTTGGCTGCCGTGATTTCTTGTCCTGGTACATACTTATTATTACTACTTATTTTAAAAAACAGGCTGGATATTATATTATGAAACAAGTTATTTAATAATAAACAAGCAATTTAAAAAAAAAACCAATGAGTTTAAAGGAAGTAGGTACATGTAGCTTGTTACTCATGGTATTTTTACAATACCTCATACGATACGAAAAACGAAACTTTTTTGAATAAGTCAAACTAGAGGTAATTTGTATGGGTAATTTGGTAAGGGGTTTTTATATTTAATTTTTAATTAAAGTGATATACCACCGCGTCTAATAAAATGACGTCGTTTTTCAATATGATCAATATTTAAAATTAAGCGTTTTTTTCTGATCTCGTCTGTAAGTTGGTTTAGAATAATTTGAAGATCATTAATATTATAACATACCTAATATAGATAGTTGTGTTTGTAACTAACTACATAATATATATGTTTCTAAGACGTAATAAGCTCTGGAACTACTAATATAACTGAAAATTCTGCCATTAATGGAAAGCTACTCTATTTCCGAGTGCCAAACGTATTTATTTCCCTGGTGGTTATCACACAGAAGAAAAAAGAATTCTGTTGTCAAGAAAATATAGTCTTCAATATATACAAATACCGCATATTCTTGGACCAATGCAATTTGCATTGATATAAGAATTCTTTTTTTTTTAATATGAAAGAAGAAAAAGAATTCTTAAATCAATGCAAATTGCATTGGTCCAAGAATATGCGGTATTTGTATATATATTGAAGGCTATATTTACTTAGCAACAGAATTCCGTTTTTTCTGTGCAGGACATAAAACATAGCCTGTAGCTGTAGGCCAGCAAATTCTTATATAATGTATAAATGTAATATCCCTTCAAAACGGCTTCGTTATCTTCCGCCTATAAACAGCTTAGTATTTGGTACAGGCCTACTTGTATTTAAGTAGGTAATAAGTTGGTAAAAAATTTAAAAACCTACGACGAATAAAATGTACAAATTCTAAAAAGAGTGAAGTTATCAAATAACTAACTATATTTACGTTATAATCTTAAAACAATAAAACTTGATTACTTATCCGTAGTGCGTGACCCGTAAACTGCAGTGATAAGCTTCAGTTATCAACATTGTCACGCCCAACAGTTAATAAAAAAAAATTTTTTGCGAACTAATAATTTTTAAATTTCCTTTTATGTAAAAAGTTCGATTTCATACCTAAAGCGCTGAAGCCATTTCGATGTTTGTATAGAGGAAGCTTTAACGCTGAGGTAGAACGTAAGCGTTTACCTCGAAAAATGTGTGTTTACAGCTACACTGATCTTAACTAAATTTGGCAGGAAGATGGCTTAGGTCCACGTAATAAACTTTTTACCGCGGAGAAAGATACTGTATTTTTGCAAATTCTCAGATTCCTCCACAACCACTCATCGCCCTCCACTCGCGGTTGTCGTAGTAGATAGCTGTTAATCTTCCATCACTTCGAAAGGGTTCATATCCACTTTAGTCGAAAAGAAAGTACCTCCGTTTTCGTTGCTGCGAATGCCGAATAACTAAGCTATCTTAATGTCTTCATAAAGCATCGAAGATTACATGGCAGACATACCTATAAATGATTCTATGGCATAAGAACAACGATGGATTTAAAATTAAAAAAAAAAACCATGGGTAGAACTTGTTTGCATTCTATCGCTATTCTTTTGACCATAGCACTGAACACAGATATTCGCATCAACTACAACGACTTTCCTTTATTTTCGACTACGGTGGTTGTGGAAACACGCATGTTCATTTTATCCGATGCTTCGGCTCTTAAAATTTAACGTCATACCTCTTCAGACATTTCGCTGTGTTACGAGAGGACGGATCCACCTGGCTCCTTTCAAAATTCATTCGATTTTCGTGATATTTTTCCTTTAAACGATAGTGACAAATGTTTAATTACTTTTCGTCATTTTTAGGTTTATCACTTGTGGAAATCTGTTAATCACCTGTAGAATTACCTATTCGACTTTGGTCTCGGCATAGTCAAACAATATTGACATCTTGAACAATTAATATTTCAAACAAACCACTCATTTATCCATCGACAGTAGGTACATTTTTCATTCAATTCCACCAGCCCATTATGCCCTACTGTAGGGGCTTAGGCCTGCCCCCAAGGCGAGGGGCTTGCAGTTTAATCTACCACGCTGCTCCAGTGCGGGTTGATGGGTTTTCTACTATCTGTTCATGGCAACCGAGACTGACAACTTAAAGTGCTCTCCGAGGCACGGAGTCAGGTGATAGTTATGTACTTAAGTCAGTGATAGTTATGTACTTAAGTCAGAAAAACTTATTGGTCATCTGTCATCCGAACCACGGCCATACACCCTTCTAAACGCGAAACAGGTTCGCTGCGCTCGGGCTATCACGACAGTCGACAGGTACATTTTACTAACTATAAATTGTTTTTTTTTTATTATTTCAATATATATCATATTTTCTGAAATATTTCAACTTTTGTAAATAAACTCACCGGCGAAATTCTAATAAAATTGCTGAACTTCGATAAATCATCACATCTTTTTAAAACAAAATTTTAATTGACATATGAAATAAAAAAATTCCCGCCGTACCTACCGGCAAATTGTCGACGTGATTTCTGGTCAAAAAGATTCCATTCTTGAAACAATTTTTAATTGTTCACCAAGTACTAAAATGTATAAAATTTTAACGTTATGTGATTCGTGACAAAACTTCTGTGCCAGACAGACAACCCTGAAAAGTTTGCAAAATTAATGTTATATTTGATCTCAATCTCTACCTTCGATATCTATGTACCTATTTAAGGCGATAGTCTATCGTTCCCTGGCTTCAATTTGACGTCACTATCTCCATTTCAATCCCTCTTCCCCGACCCGTTCCTGAGTGACAGAGATGACAGTAGCAAAATTTGCAGCCTTTTGCAGCGTTATCAGCGTTGTTATTATATATGGGAGATATTTAAAAGATATTTTTTCTAAAATCGATTTTTTAAGAAGTTTGCGACATCGAAAGTAATTTTAAAGGACTACTTTTGGTGGCGAAAAAACCTCAAAATTTTCTGACTTTTTCCAATTTTCCGCTTATGACGCCAAGACAAAATATTGCGCCGATTAAACAAAAATTATGCAAAATTGGTCCAGTTGTTCGATTTTTATGGAGGTCCAAAAAACAGCAAATTTTAACTTTCATTCACCATTTTCAATTTTAGTCGTTTTCATGGTCTCCGTTGAGGTTCTTCTTCCTCAGGCTTGTTGGGTTATTTGCAGCATCAGGCTGGTCATCGTCAATTTCTTCCTCCTCAACTTTCCCCAAAGTTCTGCATCACGCTACGTTGCCTAAGATTTCAATATCCTCACTGACCACACGTATAGTGTCGAAGCTAAGTGACTGCAAACAAGCTGTTGTCACAAGCAGCTACCTGCAATACTCGAATGGAAGTTTCTTCTAGATGTTTTTCAACATTTGAATCAACCTTCTCTTATTCGTTTCATTTCTCAAGAACTTCTCCTGGGAAACATCCGGAAGTGTACACTCATCAAATATTATATCGGCTGAAGTGTATAGCTAGGTACATGGAAATCCTTATTTCGTTTAAACACCTTATTGTTTTAAATTTTCAACACGATCAAAACGTAAAGGAGTATAAAAATTATTTTAAAAGTTTTATTGCACAAATGAGACATATAGATAGCATTTTTGGACGGACGAACGACGGACGACGACGAAAAATTATATTACTCCGAGACTTGCCTTGTTCTGTTAGGTGAAACTCTGAATAAACTACTTTGTCATCTGTACATTAATATATTTGACAAACTAAAAATGCTAATAAAAATAGAACTCGTCCATAGCCGTTGTATAAAACCGGATTCTAAATCATCAACTTACTTGCTTATAGAAAACTGTCTATTTGACAAAATTATCTGGGCAAACGCTTTTATGGAACAAAATATCGCCACAAAATACTTTTACAAAGTACTTTATAGGGGCGTGCGGTAAAGAGAAGCCGGCCGCGATAATGTAGGCGATAGACATCCTTTCATTTATATGATGATGTATTCTAATGTTTAGCACTCATTAGTATACAAACATTAGAATACATCATCATAATATAAGTGAAAGGATGTATATCGCCTACTTTATCATAATTATAATAAATTATCCCTTCACTGAAGGGAAGCCGGTAGCGATTGTGATAATGTAGGCGATATACGTCCTTTAATTTATATTTTGATGGTGTATTCTAATTTTTATATACTAACTAGCACTAAACATTAGAATACACATAAATAAAAGGAGATATATTACCTAAATTACCGCGATCGGCTTCCCTTCACCGCACGCCCCTGGTCACTTTACACAACTTTTTTGGAATATAAGCTTTTGTTATATAACCTTTTTGTTCGTTGGGTAACAGAGATTATGTATAGAATACTTGGTCGTCGGGTCCAACCACCGTTCATCAGTATTTTATTCCAAATCGATAATGAAGGTGAATGTAACACTATAATCGTGTTAGAACAATGATCTCAAATCATAATATATTATTATTACGGAAAAATTTAATCCTTATTTATTAGTGTGACTTAGCTAAGTCTTAGCTTCTACTATTGAAGCGAAACAAGGAGTACACATGTACCTACGAAATTGATCCTTAAGTACCTAGGTATTTCATATTTATTAGAATAAGAAGGAAAGAACGTCTTATAATGTACTTGCTAATCTAATGCAAAGTTACGATATTATCATACCAAGATTGTCATATTAGTATGATAAACGTACCAGATTTATAATTTTATAATCAATAACGAGATAAAAATTATTACAAGGTAATGTAAAATTTGAATTGTTTCATAAATTGACAATATATAATATAATATAATAATAATAATACATGGGACTTCCCACACAGCGTCATCTAGTCCCAAAGTAAGCAAGTATTATGCTTGTGTTATGGGTTACTAGACAACTGATATACATACTTAAATATTCTTTATAATATATACATATATAAATATTTTTGCAAAGACGCCACACACATATAACAAATATAACAAAAATAACAATAAGAAATGCATACTGTTGGTCTTTTATACTTAATTTTTTTGGAGTTAATAGGTAGGTAATAGGTAATCTACTTAGGTAACAGAATTCAATTAAAAGCGAAAATAAGTCTTCGCTGGAAAATCTATACTAATATTATAAAGCTGAAGAGTTTGTTTGTTTGTTTGTTTGAACGCGCAAATCTCAGGAACTACTGGTTCGAATTAAAAAATTCTTTTTGTGTTGGATAGTTTATTTATTGTGGAAGGCTATAGGCTATATATATATAAAATAATACTATCTGTCTGTCTGTCTATGTGAGCAAATCTCCAAAACGGCTAAACTGATTTTAATGAAACTTCACAAATATGGAAAGAAAGTGGTCAAAAGTGACATTTACTACTTTTTGTATGTCTGTATGTACGTCCATCTGTCTATTCGAGCTAATCTCCAAAACAGCTTAACCGATTTTGATGAAATTTCACGGGTATGAAAAGGAGGTGTTTAAAAGTGACATACGCTACTTTTTGTTCGTCTCTCTGTCTGTACGTCTTTGTGTCTATTCGAACTAATCTCCAAAACGGCTGAACAGATTTTAATGAAACTTTGCAGACGTGAAAGAAGTTTGTCAAGAGTGACATCAGCTACTTTTTGTGGCTGTCTGTCATTTGTCCTCACTGATCTATCGGCGTAGATAAAGCCGAAACTTCTAAGTCTAGGAAGCCAAAATTTGAAACAGTGGTTTATTTTATAAAGTGAGTATTAATTTTTAAGAAAGGAATATTTGGAAATTTCAAATTTAAGGACAGACGGATGGAGGGGCTTTGTATGAGAGTCTTTGTTCTTTAAAGTTAGAAACATAAAAATTTTAACATTAATAAATAATGACGTGTTTCAGGGTTTTTGGATTTCCACATTTTGAGGGTGGGAAACGGGAGGTGAAAAGTATGGGAGTATCGGTTTTCTTAAAGGAGTGGGGAGAGTGAAGATTAAAACTTTGAATGGGTGTACCCAATATTAGTTTCAGCAAAAAGTACGTATAAACTATTTCAAATGTTAAAACTACCTAAAACAGGAATGTGTAGTCTACGCAAGCGAAGCTGCGGGCGGTCGCTAGTATTTATATAAAAATAGTAATTTGGTACGCGTACCATAAGGGAGCAATAATGTTTTAAAAATGTTTTAAACACGGTGAAAACAGAAATGTAAGAAAAAAGAGTCGGGTTCGACTTCAATCTAAAATTTAGGTCACATTAAAAAAATACATAATAAGTAATGCGGTGATTTATACTACGGAACCCTCTCCAGGCGAGTCCGCCTCACCCTTGCCGATTTCTCGGAAACGTTTTAACCGATTTGGATAATTTAAACTGTATTCTGTTAAAGCGGATCCCGAAATAACGTAAATAACGTCGAGGTCATAAGTATAAAGGACGGTAGGTAATTGATTCACTGGATATTTATAAGTTTTACAATAATAATACTTCCTAAGAATAATGATAATAAAGTTGATATCTGTCTGCCGGGTTTAGGTACTTATTCAACAGGAGAAGGTCATTGTGATCACATTTGTACCTCACCGCAGTAGAACCGTTATAGAAAAAATGAAAGTTAAATTGTAGAGAAAATAAATTTAATAAAAGTTAACAAAAACATGGTTTATCTTATTAATATTAAACATAAATCCTAACTTGACGGAGACTTGCGTACCTGAGGCCGGTGGTTCTCCTTGTGGATTTTTGGATAATATCAGGGTTTTTATAGAGGTTTGGAACAGGTAATGGATGCAGTGGCGTCTTGTCATCTGATTCTCTTCACAAAATTCTGCGTGTTTGCGTTGAGCCAATCAGGAAGGAATTAGGAAATAATTATTTAGGTTGAGGTTCAACGAAATGAAGAGATCAGCCAAAAGATTGTTTATTTTATAAATCGTACGTGACTGGAAATTTCTATCGTTGAATTGAGGTCGACAATATGAACTTATGAGTCGATACCTTCATACATATTTCTGTATGACGTGAACATATCGTTATTCATAAAATCCGAAATAAACATGTTTATAACTTTATTTTAGTTAGACAATAGAATAGAATAGAAGTCCACGAGTTTGTTGTATACAACTGATTACCTATGCACCGATTCGTATGTGTCATCTTAATGTTCATGTAGAGGTATTCAACTACACTGAAACACCACAGGCGCGGCGGCGTGCTTTCACATAACACAAATGGACGACGTATTACCCGTATTTGTAGCTTACATGGGATAAATACCCTAATACCTAAATGAATATTTCTTAAACAATATGTTTTTCATTGAATCATTCGCTGTCATTCCATTACCTTCAAATTGTCTAGTACGTACAAATTTCTAAGAAAATTACTGTAATAAGTAAAAATAACCTTTTTTGCGTCCAGTAATTTTCCTAGCGATGAAAAAGAAGAAAACCGAAGAAGTTTGAAAACAAAGATATGTACGAAAACTAGGCCATAGGAGATCTATCGTACACTTATAAAACAGTAAATTAAAAAGTGTGCATAGGTATATGATATCGGTTGTTCCCCAAGCGATAAAAATTATCAACAACGATTGTTTTTCTTGTCTACGAAATTCGCAATAAATACAAATTGTTACTATTTTTAGACTAAATAATATATGTCTAGAATTTTTTAGACAGTTTTGTCGTTCAACTTTCATGCTGATATTACGATTCATATTTATAAACATTTTTACATGTTAAACGTTCAGTGTTATTTCATACTGCAGCCGCTCGCAGTTTCGCCTTGGTATAAACTACATCTTCCTGTTAAAAGTAATGTTTAAAAGTAATTGGTTTCTGCGTATTGTTTACTGGAACTTTTACTGGAGTTTTGGTACTTTCTCGTGGAAATGAGAAGTTAAGGTGCAGTAAAAAGCATCCCGTATGTTGAAACTAAATTTCATCAAAATCCGTCCACAAATTTTCGCTTGACGGGCACAGACATGAAAATAAAAAATTTAAAAAAAATGGTGTTTTGGTATCTAAATCAGTATCTACCTACTCTACCAGGAAACTGAGAATTTAAAATAAATACCCCTACACTTTATTTTTCTCTAAAAAAGTACCCGCGTCCGTTTTCAAAATGCAGCCTATTTCTATGTCTATCTTCACACTAAATTTTATCAAAATATGTCCAGTAGTTGTTGCATGATACGGGTACAGATAGACGGACAGTGAACAAAATTTAAAAAAAAAATGCCGTTTTTGCCTCTATATAATTTGTTATGTTCACGTGAATCATAATTTTCAAAAAACTATTATTGAATCGTAACGGGGTCGTATCTGTACATTGGCAGAGACACGACCTGTACTGTACTGTACATTGGCAAGATATAGATAGGTGATATTTTATTCTTAAATAGTAAATTATCAAGATGGAATGTTAATACTTCGAAACGATCGAAACTCAAGCAATTGACAGACTCATTCGACTGTCATTATCGTCATTGTTTGTTTTAAATACTTAATTAAATTACACATGATAATATGTAAATGCAGAATCTTTGTTTTTCCAATATGTATTTTACAAGCTCGTTACATTGAGCTAGAAGTATGTTCCTTACACTAAATTCTACTTCACAGTGAATATGTCAAGACATCATTTGTGTATTTAGTCTATGGCGTATACTATCTGCTTACATTTTTGTGGTCATGACGAGGTATCTACTACTTCCATGATTATATTATACGTTTTTCATATCTCTATTCTAATAAATAATAAATATAATAAAATAATAAATTTTCGAATCTCTATCTAGATAGGAAATAATGAAAGTAATCGTAGGTAGTTATTCAGATAATACTGGATAATATCCATGTCCAACAACATAAAGTAATAAAGTAGGCAGCAGCGTATGGAACAATAGAGAGGGTAGTGTCTGTTTGTAACTAGAGCGACTCGACTTATCGCTCGTGCTTGACAAGTTATAGGTACGGAAAGTTAATGTATGTATGGTAGGCAAGTGAGGGTAGGAACGACAACAAAAAGTTTCCAATAGACACGCGGTCACAACGTTCGTAATTTTATTTTGAGGATAACAAACTATATAGAAAATAGTATATTTTATCACTAAAATAAAAAGTGAAATATGATTTATTAGGTGAAAACTGACGAAAATGGTGTTGTGGAGCGGGTTCCCTCGCTTTATTCAAAAAATGGAATCGATTTAATTTTAGAAACTCCCAGAGGAATTACTTCCAACGAACCCCAGCAATGGTTTACCGAGCAGTCAACGCGGTTCTTACGGTCCACCGAGCCGCAAGGATACGGGGCAGTCGTCCCACATCGGTCCCGGCAGCAAAAAATCCAGTCACATGAGCACGCAAAGCGCAAAGTCCAGCATAAGCAAGAATTCAGATGAGCATACGCACGCGGGCAAGGGCAGTGTCGACCTTCCGCCTGTGATGAGCGCTGTGTCAGATTACCTACAAATCGATCCTGAAGCCGACACGCACCGTAAACGAGCAAGGGTCTTCGCACAACCGATGCAGGTGGACACGGCACGCTCTTCGGCTGATCTCACTTACCCACAATACGAAAAGGATACTCAGTAAGTAAAGTTGACTCATAAACAACCGTGTAGCTTTTAGAAAAACAGTCGAATTAATTTTTTCACATTTACAACCTCATACCTTTGGTAGGTAGAGATTTTATTAATTTCCACATGGTATTCCTTACTTACCTCAATTTTTGCTTCATCGACTTTCATCAATTGTTCCTTGCAGGCTCGTCGGCTTCATGTGCTACAATCCTTCATTTAACCCCATCTTTATGTTACCAATTTAGTTGACATCCATTTTTCTAGAGCAGCTCTTGCCGACTGTTCTTTCATACACACCTTTATATTAATATTGTATTATCGTATAATAGGTCCCAGGCCCAGATTAGCAAAGCGGTGTTAGCGAATGACTTCCTGAGAAATCTGATGGACCAGGAGCGCCTGACTGCCGTTGTGGTGGCGATGAGTTCGCAGCAGTTTTCCGCCGGCAGCCTCATCGTGCGGGAGGGCGAGACAGGCAGCCATCTATACGTGTCCGCGTACGGCCAATTCGAGGTCCTCAAGAACGGACAAGTGGTCAAGACCTTCGGCCCAGGCGAAGCTTTCGGAGAATTGGCCATCCTTTACAAGGCAAAACGATTCGCTTCCATAAGATGTAAGTTAAATTTACTATTTAAATGCATAATTTATGAGCGGCCACGCGCGGCTTCGTCGATTACATCCGTCTGCATATTGACCCGCATATTTTTTCGTCCGCGATAACATTTGCTGGTGTTCTTTTCCTTCCATCTTTTCAGATATTTTTGTAGAAACCAGGAAGTCTTTCAGTTCTGTATCTAATTATTGTAACCGAGTTACCGCCTGTGCCTTACAAAATTTTCCCGTGGAAATAAAATATTTTCTCAAGGAAAAATTGCTTATGTCTTTCTCTGTCTATTCAGCTAATCCTATGTAAAATAAAAAAAAATCTCTTGCTCCATTAAAATTTTGTAATAACGATTCTAATACTAAAATTCTAATAACGAAAAAATTCTTTTGCTGTATTGAAATTTTCTAATAACGATTTCCGTCAAATGAGCTATTTCCCAGAGTATAGAAGATATGCTCCTCTTCGTCGCTTCTACAATGTATTGCCGTAAAAAAATCAAGTCGTTTCGTTGATCCGTCACAATGTGAAAAAAAGATAAACAAATAAAGAAATACACTTTCGAATTTAAAATATTAGTTAAAAGAAAACTGTTGTAGGTACATTAACTCTTTCTCTATGAGTACGATTACTTATTTTGGACCCAACCATAAATGATTATATTTGACGTGCTATCGATTATGTACAATTTCGATCGCATCTCGAAAATTAGAGCTTCAAATAGACGTAGAGAATGAAATCATAACTGTACTTAGGATGGAACTGTGACTAGAACTGCAAAACACATGATTGTGAAGTCTATGATCACATATAGGCTGCAAGAAGAAAAATGTGTGCAAAGTAAAAATGTGTGGTGAGCCACTATACTATATATAAATAAATACGATTCATTATTAAACATAATTTCGAATCCTTTTGTGATAAATCGGTATAAATGTAATTGTGTATGCAGGTATCACAGATGCCAAGGTGTGGATGCTGGAACGGCGCGTCTTCCAGAAGATCATGGTCCGCAGTGGCCGCCAGGAGCAGGAGGACAATGTGCGATTCCTAGCCTCCGTGCCGCTGCTACGCGACATTCATCCGATCGAACTCGCTAAAATCTCCGAATTTCTAAAAAGGGTACCTATTTAGTCCTTCGTCAACTATTTGTGTACCTCTTGAATTCATTGAGTAAAATGGTCATTGTTGTATATTAAAGCTCAAACAGTGTTTTTTACTAGTTAATCTCAGTGATGATGAAGTTGAAAATTAAATTCAGGATGCTGTTGAAAATGGCTTGGCCATTTACACGGTTTGAACAATCATCTTGCTTTAGCATTATTCGAATGTCTTAGATCTATGTCTCATACAGCAGCCTATCGCAGTGAGGCTCGAAACTGCTTTCAAAAAGACACGGCACAGTTGATTCTCTAGTCTTGATTCGTGTTAATTGTAGCGAATTGTCTTCGGTTTCTCACTTAATACATTTTTATTGCGACAAAATACTAGCTTTGAGTGTACTACGAATACGCTCATACTAGTTAATACCTGTTGTTATAGCACATCATAGCTTTTCGCTTATAACAAAAAACTGAATCAATTATTCATAAGTTCTGTAACTTGGTAAACAGGAATTCTTCTCCGGCGGCACTCCTATCGTGAGGCAAGGCGAACGGGGTGACAAGTTCTACATAATCCGCGGAGGCACGGTGGTGGTGACGAAGCGCGAGAACGACAACGAGGGCGAGCGAAAAGTTAACACATTACACCGCGGAGACTTCTTTGGCGAGCAGGCCTTGCTGTACGAGGACTGTCGTCTTGCGACCGTCACTGCGCAGCCGCCTGGCGTAGAGTGCCTCACTCTGAAACGCGGGTATTGCCAACATGTTCAATTAATATTTTTATTCATTTTATGTATAGAACTAAAAAGATATCTTGGCTTATAGCCACCATAGAATCGGTACAAAAACAATACAATAGGTAAAACTGTTTGATTGAGAAACTTATATACACCCTTTTAAACACCCTCCCACATACACACACACACACAATAACACATATGCGCACACACACGACTAAATTACAGGTATATGCACACATATTTCTGTATAAGTCTATAAGTTTAATAATTATTTATTTTCTTCTTATTTTTCTTTTTTCTTTTTTTATATTTCTATTGTAGTTTATGAATATAATAAGAAGTAAGCAAGTCAAACATAAAAATTTGGTAAGTACCATGGTTTCATTTCCACATGACCTTCAAATCCAAAATTCTTCAATTCTTCTAAAATTGTACTTTAAAAACTAAACATCAAAGCGAACCTCGGGGCCAAATTTAAAAAAAATCCGTTTTAAACAAGAAAATCCTCAATTCGTACATTTGCTCCAATTGCTCCTTTACCTCAAATTCCTCCAGTTGTTTTAATTCTATTTGCTCCGATTCCTCCATTGGGTCGAATTTCTTTATTTGCTGCATTCAATTTCAAAATGGTACTTGCAAAACTAGAGGTCAAATGAAACCTTTGTGCTAAGTTTCAAAAAAGTACGTTGGAAAATAAGGAAACACTTGTACATTTGCTCCAATCCAATAGCTTACTTCTTATTAGTGAGCGGCGCCCGTGCCCCGACAAATTATTGGATCAGTCTTCTGGAGGCTCAGTCTTTAGGCTAAAGTAAGCCGTTCATCGAATCCATTATCTATCTATCGTCAACCCATTTTTTACCCCACTGCAGGGGCTTAGGCCTCCCCCAGGCGAGGAGGGGGCTTGGAGCTTAAGTCCACCACGCTGCTCCACTGCGGGTTGGGAACTGTAACGACCGCCATCTATTGACAGCGTCCGGGACCGACTGCTTTACGTGTCCTCCGAAGCACGGTGTCAGTGATATTGTGTACTTAAGTCAGAAAAACTCATTGGTACACGCCCGGATTCGAACCATGGCCCTATAGGGCCCTATAAATTTGAGACAGGTCGTTGCGCTTTGGGCTATCACGACACATCGAATCATCGACATCGAATCCACGCAACGTGTAAATACTACAATGTTTAGTTCCGGACTTCTCGATCGAAGTGTCATTTTATCATCCATTTTCTAAACAGCGCTCTGTTCTAAACTATTGTGATACACCATATAACCCGTCCATCTATTCCAACATCTAATAATATACAATATCAGTAAATGTCTCGTTATGTTTCACGGAGTTTTTCGTAAATAATAATGTATTTAAGGACGTATGTACAAAAAGTGACAGCTCGAAAATAGGTTTTACTTGACAGCTTGCTTACCACTACACGCGCATCTGCACCAGAGGCAACACATACTTGGCTCTATACCAGAACTAATTAGTCTTGATCATTATTATTTTTATTTATTTAAAAATTAGTTTTCTTTTATGTCAGGTTTTTAATGTTGCTTTATTTTATATAATAACTAGCGATCCGCCCCGGTTTCGCACAAGTAGCAGAGCCATAATGTTTTTACGGTCGTAGTGTCGTATCAGCTTGTTGTGTCGAACATGTGGACTGGATTTCATTAGATTTAAATGTAACGCAAGTTCGCCCAACTTGGATTATTTTTAATGTATTTTATTTCGAATTCTATAAATATATGAAAAAGTAAAGAATAAATACCTAAAAACAAACTAAAATATTTCTTTGTATACAACATTGATAACTTCAGCCTAACCACGTGTGTCGCGTCGTCCGGTATGGCTCCTAAGATATTGATTTAAATTGTAGAATACAAACGGCGATCATAATGTTCATGAAATGCTGAAGGTAAATATCGTATTTAATTTGATAAGGATTAATACCATATCCGTATAAATTGTTTTCCAATCACCTCATCATATTACATCATAAAAATAGTATAGTAAGCTATCCATAAAATATAGACATATGCTATCGCGGACTTTTCTTTAGTTCTATAAAAGAGACACAATTCCTCCATACATTATTTTGTTATATCTCAAAAGGATTAGGCCGCATTTTCGATGAAAGTTCCCAACCAGCTTGATTTTTTTCCGACTTCTTCAACAATAATCGTCATATTTCAACAAATTTTCTCTTGAATCACTCTGTCCATTGATGTCAATAATATGCCAATCCGTTCGGTACTTTTTGAGTTTGTCGCGTTCAGACAAACAGACAGACGCGGCGGGAGACTTTATTTTATAATATGTAGTGATAACAATAATACCTGGGACATCCCACACAGCGCTATCTAGTCCCAAACTGAGCAAAGCTTGTGTTATGGGTGTGGGTTAAGATGTCTTTTAAAGTTCCATAAAAAAAATTATTAGACAATACTATACTGTGCCACAGTTATCGTATGAGGAGTTTTGCAATACGAGTGCATTTTGTTTGTGATACGTGGCGATGGCGAAACCGAGGTCCCATTGAATGAGGTGACCTTTTCATTTCCCATTTCGTCAAATTCTACTATTTTTGATTCTGGACCGATTGTTTTCAAAATAAATGTCTAAGATTACGGTATATGGTCTTCGATTACGAATCTGTGCTCAGAACTAAAAAAAAATTACTGCCTTTGAATCTGTTTTAGTTTTTGAACTGCTTGCTTTCAAAATCGATATCTATGGGTCCATGTGGTCTCCCTTCACAAATCTGCGGCCAAAACTGAAAATAGTGTCTGCAATTTTGAACTTCTTTCTTTCTGGGCCTAACACTACTAAAATAAAGTCTGTTTCGTATAGATTAAAATTTTATTATTATTTGGTCCACATTACAAAAAAAAAACAAGTCTGTATGCGTTATTACAACAACGATTAATACTTTTGTCAATACAGTTACTATTAACACGTTCTTTATGACATCGAAACTTGTACCGCAATGTTGTATTTTACAGTACAAAATCTTTTTACTTTACACCAATCACAAGCGAGCATTCTGTTTGCACCGCATGCGTAAGCCGCAAAAAGCAACCCGCTCGCGCCCTTAGCTCCCACCATTATTTATTTCTATAAATAGAGAAACCGCGCGAACACCCCTGTTTTGACTAACTTGCCCTTAAAAAAAATAAGAAACTTGCACTTTAATACCAAATCGATCTATAAAGAAGAAAATAACTTTTGGAATAAGAATAAAGTGTTTAATGAGGAAAAATAATGTTATTGTGACAAAACGTGGGGTGCCCGATATCAGTTGTTTTAAATATTTCATTGCACTCCACGATTTTTCACAATAACATTAATTTTCTATTTTTTTTTCTACTTATTTTCTTTTTTAAAGTTCGATTGTCTATCAAAGTGTAATTTATAATTTTTTTTAACATATTTTTTTTTCTTTTTTTAGTCTTAATATTTTTTAAACTACATTCCATCAAAATTTACAAACATAAAGGTGAAACTCACAATTACCTATAACACGATGAAATGATACACACCGACACAAAGCTTCATGTCGGTGCTAATCTAACCACTGAGGAGTTCCCTCGTTAACAAATTATCGTGGTGCATCATCAGTTTATAGTGAAAATCATGGATAACTATCGAAATCCAACCTACATACAAAGTTTCGTGTTCGTGCTATTAACCGGTGAAGAGTATCCTTATGAGGAAACAATCCTGGCTGCAACATCAAGTTATGTTTATCATTTTAGTGTATTGTCATCGAAGTTACATATGTATTCTGAATTTCAGCCCAATATCTTCAGTGGAAGTGGGTGACAACCGCGTTTAAAGATTCCATTAGATACAAAAAAACATACAGGTGGAACTTATAAAAGCGTATTAAAATTAAAATAATTACACCATTCCAAGAGGTCACCACTTTTTACATATGTTTTAATTTAATTTTTTTATCATAAAAAAAATATTAGTTGGTCAACTCGGTAATGTATATATTATGTGCATTGTATATATAGTGTAAGATTTTTATTTTAAGTTTAATAGCTTTCCGTCTTGGTAAAAAAATAATTCAAACTAATTCAATTCATAAAATATTATAAAAGACAATGGGCGGTTTCGTACCCAGTGGTGTATCAAGTTGTGACATATGTCATTTTAAAGGTCTTAATAATAGCTTCATTTTATTGTATGACACCAACTTATTATTTAATTACTGCCTTTGAAATTTAAATTTAAAATTATTTAATTTTTATTTAAATAATCATTATTTCTAGCTTATAAAGTTCTTTTTAAGCGACTTCAAAAAAGAAGGAGGTTACTCAATTCGACCGTATATATGTTATTTTTTTTTTATGTGTGTTCAGGGATAACTTCGTTGTTTATGAACCGAATTGGAAGATTTTTTTTTTGTGAAACGGAGATATCTCCGAAATGGTACCATGATAAGGAAACCAGGATCTGATGATGGCATCCTAGAGAAATCGAGGGCAACCTTCGAAAATCGTATTTTAAAGTATCGTATTTTAAGTATTTTGATAAAGTACTACTACTAGTACTATTTAATGAAGGTCGGGATTCGATCTGATGATGGAGCTGAAAGACAGTCGAGGGAACTCCTCAACGATTTACAGCAATTACCTGGTGTTTGGACTTGATTCATTTCTATTGATGAGATCTTTGCACCCATATGGATTATAAGTGCCATTACAGATCTGATGATGGAGACCATACACAATCGAGGGAACTTCTCAACGATTTACAGCAATTACCTGGTGTTTGGACTTCATTCATTTCTATTAATGAGAACTTTGCACCCATATGGGTTATAAGTACCATTACAGATCTGATGATGGAGACCATACACAATCGATGGAACTCCTTAACGATTTACAGCAATTACCTGGTGTTTGGACTTAATTCATTTCTATTGAAGAGAACTTTGCACTCATATGAGTTATAGTGCCATTACAGGTCTGATGATGAAGACCATAAACAGTCGGGGGAATTCCTCAACGATTTACAGCAGTTACCTTTTGTGGAGCTTCCGTCATACGGTTGAATATGCCAAAATGTTCAGTTCGCACAAAAATAATAATTAAGATTGAAGTTTTACATAGGAATACTACTGCCTACTAGGCATGCTGATTCGTCAATTTGACACTGAATTTACGTCGTCAATTTGACACTGAGTTTACGCGGTGCTGTCTCATTAGAGTAGCGCCTTTAGTAGCCCCATTTATACTAAATAGAAATAAGTTACAGATGCGTTCAACTAAAAATTGAAAAATAAAATAATTTAAAAAAAAAAAACGACTTCAAAAACATAAACTAAAAAGTTAAAAATAAAATTTTCACTTTAAAGAAAGGAGCATTAACAGGCGGCATATAGTTAATGAAGTCGGTGCCAACTCAGACACTTTAAATGGGTACTTACCAGGTAATAACATTTACAACAATTATATATTTATAACTATAACAAATATGGAACACAATTTAAAGTGTCTGAGTGAGTAGGCACCGACTTCATTAACTATATGCCGCCTGTTAATGCTCCTTTCTTTAAAGTGAAAATTTTATTTTTAACTTTTTAGTTTATGTTTTTGAAGTCGGTTTTTATTTTTTACTTATATTATTTTATTTACTATGTTATATAGCATACTGTGCGTTGCGGCTACCTGTCAGTATAACTCTTACACCGCCCTGCCCACACACATACATACTACTAGAGGTTGGATTCAGTCCTGTCATGTGTCGAATCGGATATATTACTCCTATATTGTAGTAACTACAATAACGACGGGAAGGGAGTCGATAATTACTGTTCGTGCCTAATAGGGCGAAGAACAGTCGGCACATGTTCACATATAATAAGCATTATATGGTATTTGGGGTGGGTGAGGCATCAAAATTATATATTGTTGCCAGCAACTTTTTTGGATGATATAATTGTTGATCTAGATTATTAGTTCAATGATAATTTTTTTTAAATTATTTCGACCTACGCAATACTAGCCTTTAATTATATTTTTTAATAAGAAATCCAAGAACAACATGCCTACACTAGATACAGCATGGAGACGAAGCCTATGCAAAACCTGCAATTTTTTTGGCCAGTCTTAAAAGTATGTAGGTGTGCAAGCGGCGGTGGAATAGCGATTGGTAACCGTATAGTAGGTATGCTTCGTAATAAAGTAATATTGTACAATAAGTAACATTTACACTAAAAATAACATTTCATTATATGAGATATAAAATAACTCATAGTTATTTCCTTGCACGTGTTTCATGGTTGGTGCCGTACTATAAAATAAAAGATATTGATACGACCTTCAAAATGACATATACTACAACTTGATACAACCTGGGTACGCAGCCCATACAAAGAAGCCCATTCACTTTTACTTTCACCCACGTCTCAAGATTGATTGAGTTCAACTTTACCATACGTACAGCATTTGATCGGAGAAAAACAAAGACGTACACCCGACCTTTCAATAGCGCTCCTCGGAGCGGTCTGAAGCACGATACCGTGTGTGCTTGGTTTTATGCTGTCAGTGTGCTGTCAGTTCATACAAAATAGTATGGCGAAATTTCGGTGAAATTGCATATTATTGATGATTTTTTTCTGCCACTTTTCCGTTTATTATCAAAATTTCCTCTAACAGAAAGAAAGGATGAAGTATTAACAATACTTAAATGATTTTTTAATCTCAAAAAACCTTGTGATGATGGTGTAATATGTACCGAAAAATGTTAATTTTCCGCGATTTCGGCAAAAGTGGGTTACAAAATAATATTTTTTCAGTGTGAAAGAGTGTAAAATATGCAAATGTTTTCTAACACAATTGTAAATTAAGAACTGATCTTTATTTTAGAATTAGGTTTATGACCATATACCTTTCCAAACTTCCTAAAAATGTACCTAAACATGCCGTTTTTTTTGTAATTGCCCCCTTAACCTACAGTATTAATTTAATGGGATAACACTAACATTTCTTTTTTTTCAATTTAGACCATTCACTGAATTTTTGGGCAATTTGGATGAGCTGAAGAAGATAAGACACGCCCCGCCACGTCCCTCCGACCCACAGAAGAAGACTTCACAGATCAGTACTGGTGAATATAATAAATGATTAAAATTTCCTCAAAAACTTGATGTTTGTCCGACCCCGGATTCTGTGTGTGTTCATCATTCGCGTCAAATTGTTCACACGTTTATTTCGCTAGACAACAATTTACAACGAAATTAGAAAATCTCAACGTTATCCACTCATCACATTTCAACTGTGTTTCAACGCTCACTGACAACTAATTTTTTATTTTATTTTCGTACAACTTTGTGTAACTTTCTTCTCTTTTGCATAAATAACTAATTTAAAAAAAAAGATTACAAAATGCTGCAGATTAATAAGTGGGGTTTTGATACATATAATATAAAACTTAAAATTATAGTATAATATATTAATTTGATGTATTTTTCTACTGCCACACTATCAGTACCTTATGCTGAAAGTTTTTATTATTCAAAATGTCAGCATTAAAGACGGCTTCCACTTAAGTTCGACGGTTTGACAGTTTCTCTAAGTTTGAAATACATGTATCGAACGACGTCACAAATTCTATAGAGCTTTATTTAGGCGTCTACCTTCATCAGTTCTACAATCACGTCGAAGATTATAAAATGCAGTACTATCTAACAATTATGCTTGCGAATAATAATATTTGTAATGCCTTCTTATTCTGGGCTCTTATTTTTGTAATATTCCTCTTCTGCCTTAATTTCGTGTACATATTTATTATTATTCAGTCTATTGCTTGTAATGTACACTTCGTTTATTTTATCTACAATATATATATATATATATATATATATATATATATATATATATATATATATATATATATATCTTATGGAAAGTTAAAAATATATTTGGATTTACTCTTTATTAAAATAAAATAAATTAATTGAGTAATAAAAGTGTCCAACGTTTCTTAGTTGCATTCGATTATTCAATAACAGTGTTGCTTCGTTCTCTCACCGCGGCGCATCACTTTACGCTGCGTTATGACTTACTGTGCTTGCATTTAACTAGATCGCCTTCATAATTCATAGCACACACCAGCACAAATATTTACAAGGAAAGAATAATGAAAAATTAATATCACGTGTAATAAATATACTTGGACAACTAAGAGAGAACTCCCCACATTCCCTCAGCGGGAACGATAATTAGAACAGCTTAAACTGTTGAAAATTGTTCAGATTTCTCAGAGTTCCTATTAAATATTTGAGTCATTATATGGATTAAACTAGTTAGGTAAAATGGAAAATTCTCATCAGACTTTCAGCTTTTCACCATATCTTTCGTCTTTGTTATGTGTTACGTATATTTATCAGCGTATTAGCCTGTATCACACTAGGTATAAGCGTGTCCGATTCTCTTAATATAACATAATTGTTAAATTAACAGAGTTTGAATTCGTGGAACTTGGAGACTTGGAGATCCTCGGCACGATGGGTGTTGGTGGATTCGGGAGAGTGGAATTAGTCCAGTACCGCCCGAATCGTTCCCTCACCTTCGCTCTCAAGTGTCTCAAGAAGATCGATATGGTGCAGCAGCAACAGCAGGAACACGCTTTTAACGAGAAATCAATCATGCTGGCGTGTAATAGTCCATTCATATGCAGGTAAAAAATGAATAGTTAATCTTGACTAAGGTTCTGTGTGACACTTAGTGAAACTCACGGCAAATCGTTCATCCTTTATTTCACCAACCAGAATCATTTTCAGCTAAATAATTCACAAATATCCCCCGTGATATTCCCGTAGAATTCACACAGCCGAATCGACATGTTTGCGACAATCTATTTATTATTTTTCTTCACATGTGACCTTCGTTGCTACGGAATTGTCATTAAAATCATTCAAAGTTTTACATCGAAATCGGTCGTTGCCGATTCTGAAATCGAATATAAGAAGCGTTCATCATCATCATCATCATCAGCCCGTGTCTCTCCACTGCAGAATATAGTGTTATAATATAGCTTCAGGTCATCAGTCCACCTTGCCGGAGGGCGTCCAACGCTTCGCTTCCCAATACGTGGCCTCCATTCGAGAACCCGTCTACCCCATCGGTTGTCGGTTCTACGGCAAATGTGACCGGCCCATTGCCACTTCAGCTTGCTAATCACTTCGGCTATGTCGACAACTTTAGTTCTTCGACGGATTTCAGTATTCCTGATTTTGTCCATCAAGGAAATGCCGAGCATAGCCCGCTCCATAGCGCGCTGAGCGACTTTAAATTTGTGGACCAGTCCTGCCGTGAGAGTCCATGTTTCGGCACCGTATGTCATTGTGGGCAGGACGCATTGGTTAAAGACCTAAGAGCTAATAAGAAGCGTTGCGCCTTTTATATTCAAGGCTTAATTTAATTTATTATTCTTCATTTGATTTTATTCATTCATTTCATATTATATATTGTCATATGCTCCACAGATTGTACAGAACATTTAAAGACAAGAAATATATATACTTCTTAATGGAACCAGTGATGGGTGGTGATGTGTGGACGTTGCTGCAGCGTACTAGGTTCTTCCCAGAAAGCACGGCGAGGTTCATAGTCGCTTGTGTGTTGGAGGCCTTCCAGTATTTACATGCGAGAGATATCGTTTACAGGGACCTCAAGCCTGAGAATCTGATGCTCGACGAGCGTGGCTACGTCAAATTGGTAAAAATGACTTATTAATATTATAAACAGCTTCGCCTACATGTTTTTGATAATTCGTATTCTATTCACATTTTAATTTATACGAATATAATGCATACGCATATATTTTACAAATTGTTTTTGCGCAACTAAACTATGTTATAAAACCTCGCTGTAGTTTACTTTCTACTAACTGCTCTGTATTTGATAATGCCAGGGCGAGATATGATAATATATAATTGCATACCCATTGTAGAATAACAATTTTAGGCTTTCAAAATGTAAAAATTTTATCGAAATGGATGCAATTATTTTCGAATTGTAAACATTCAAAGATCTGACGACCGCTTAGCCTAGTGGGTAGCGACTGTGCCTACGAAGCTGGAGGTCCCGGGTTCGAATTCCAGGTCGGGTCAGTATTTATATGCTGAATATTGATACTGGTACCGGGTCTTGGTTGTTATATGTATGTGGTGTCTTCGTTTGGTACCCAAAATACAAGCTAATGCTTAGTTTGGGGCCTAAACGTTGTTGTGATGTATACGTCATTATTCTTATTATTATCCAAATTGAAACAAAAAAATTACAATATAGCAGACTACAATAAGTATATTGTGAACTGTGATTGGCTAATAAGTCACCATTTGTCCCAAAAATATTTTTAATGTAAACACATCTTTTTAATATACGTAATGAAGACTGTTATTTTTGTATGTCTGGAAAATATTTTGTATTCCTTATGCAGTAGTAACAAGAATCAAGAAACTATAATAATCGTTACGCTGGTACTCATTGTACGGGATGTTATTGTAAGAGCAATGCATTATGTGTGCATGAGTGCCTCAAACATTTAAATGTTTGTATAAATCCATCCATCTTCAACCTTAGAGTTCGAGAAGCCCACGGCAAACCAGATACGAGACTCCTTAAGGCGAGGCGAGGTCCCTACAAAATGTATTTTTTTTTTGTAATAGGTAAACAAATGATAAAATAAATTATTTAAATAACTATGGATTTATACTTGAGATTTATTTATTTAATGTTGAATTGTATGCCTTTCTTTTTATTTTAGATACAATGTTTATCGAAGAGATTTGATCCCAATGATTATCCCAATTGATTGGTGTCATAAAACACAGATATATTTTTTTTTAATTTGTGCCAGTTTAATGCACGGCTCAGAGAAGTAACTTTTCTAAATTCTATGAATGCATAGTTTATTATATTAAAATAAATAATTAAGCTGAAACTAATACGCAATTTATTCGAATCGTATATTCGCATCTAGATCCATAGCGATAGAATTAGTTACATTAGAAATATTTAATACATAATTTTAACAACGTTAGCAAACGCGGATAATGATGCTCCCAACAGCTTTTGGAATAATAACCTCATACGTCTGCTCCCATGATCGACAGCGCACTCCTTCGAGTCGTTGACCAGTAAGATACGCGCATTACTCTGTTTTAAATGTTGTTTTTACAGCCTAATATGTACTAATTTATAAACATTAAACAATATATGTTATTTCATTTTTCGGGAACTTAATGAATTTAGTTACAATTTTGCATTTATAGGTTGTTTAGGGCCTAAATTAAAATTGATATGTAACTTTCTGCACTTTGAGATTTTCGAGACTTTCAAATTAAAATTACATCATAGGTGTGTAATAAAAAGGGTATAAAAAAAGAACTGTATACCATATATATATCGTTAAAAAACCGTATTCTAAACACTTTAGACTATCGAGTCGGCTCGATTGACTTCTCATATCTTACTCTCCGTATTTGTCAAGTCACTTCACTTCACTTCATCAGCCCATTTTTACCCCACTGCAGGGGCTTAGGCCTCCCCCGAGGCGAGAGAGGGCTTGGAGCTTAAATCCACCACGCTGCTCCACTGCGGATTGAGAATTGTAACGACCGCCATCTATTGTCATTTGTCAAGTGCGTTTTTTTCAATTCAATGTTTCTAAAGTTAGTAAATAAACACAAGTAGGTACAAATCTACCGATTATACTAATTGTGGTATTTTATGTGTTATTTTGTAACTTAGTCGTTTGTAACATCCTCAGGTGGATTTCGGCTTTGCTAAAGAACTACCGTCAAACAACAAAACTTGGACATTCGCCGGAACTCCAGAATATGTCGCTCCAGAAATCGTCCTTAATAAGGTATTTATATGTTTTTTTTTTTAAATACCTACTCGATTTTTGTGTATTCGTTACATTTTTTATTAATGAAGAATTTAATTAATAACCTGTCAGTTAGCCATATTTTACTGTTCAGAGAGTAAAGGGATGAATATATATATATATATAAGGGTTTAATAGATAGTAGGTAGTGTTACTTACTAGGAAAATTTACATCTGTCTGACTCTATTACTTGTAGAAAGAAGGGAAGATTGTGTCCTCAGCGACGTCTCACCCACCAGTAGATGTTGTAGTAAAACAGAAATGAATTTACTAATAAAATAAATTTAATAAACTTTATACAAGAATTATATACATTATAATAAAACACAAATCTATGGGATCACTTGCGTACCTACATAAGTGCGGTAGTGTTTCTACTAGTAACAACTCGTGTCGTTACAATGTATTTTAAATATGATTTATGAAGTGGCGTTACGCTATCCGATTAGCTCTCAGGATTGGCTGAAACATATTTGACATTTTAGTATTTTGGCCAATCAGAAAACAGTTCGTGTCTTTCGAAGTCCAACCAAAGTATTCAGGCCGTTAAATGCCCAGTGTGTTTAGTCAGTGTGATGATAACGAAAACGAGTGGAAAGTGTTGCGAAATAGAGGTCATCGATTTGGACTTTAGGATAAGCGGTCAATACCCATATATATATAAATAATTTGTGAACTCTATTATAAGAGTAATACCAATTTTTTGTTTAGGTAAAAACTAGCAACATTCACGGATCAAAAAATTCACGGATCTCGCGCTTTTCGCAACCATCAAAAGACGTTTGGTTTTAATAGAGTCAGAAATGTCACTTCACAGTATCGAAAATGTTAATTTATTTGATATTTAATACAAATTTTCAAAATTTGTATTAATTTTTATTGCGAATGTTATATAAATTGGAATTCTGTACTTTTTCACTCTTATAACATTTTTTCTCTTACTCTAACCATTTCGCTATATTAATCGAAAAGTCACAGACGAAATAGTTTTAAAAACTTATTTTGTTTTTAAAATGTTTGCTTGCAACCATGACTAGATAGTTTGAGGTCAGTTTGTAATAAACACTGTAAATACTATCACTTATCAAAATTTTACTTTTAAAAGTCGTAATCATACCTACTTTGGACACGGGATCTCGGACTATAACGATGTCGGGCACGTGAGCCATGTGTATCCTAAAAGAGTCTGGCCTGTATTAGTATGCTAACGGTCAACGTCCACAAACAATGTTTTATAAATTGATAGTTAATTATCTATGCGACCTTAATTTGATGGATAATTGTGTTGTTTATATATTTATTCTGTAAATCTACGTACCTAGATAAAAAAAAACTTTTCTTGACGATGCTAGCTTATCTGTACTTTTATTCACACATGACCTTTGATTATATAATGTCTGGATGGAGTGTCGACATTAAAAATATATTTGCTGACATTGTATTGCGAGGGCCCATCTAGACATTACAGAATCTAAGGTCAGGACTTGAAAAATTGTGAACCAAACAGATTCCTGGCTCTATTTGAGTTCATTAGGTAACTGAAATAAAAATCACCCGTCATCAGTCTGAATTATCTGAACAAGTCAAACCTTTTCACAGGGCCACGATCGCGCTGTGGACTGCTGGGCATTAGGGGTCTTCATTCACGAGCTGCTAGTAGGCAAGCCACCGTTCCGTGCTGCTGGAGGGGACCACATGAAGACATACACACTTATTTTGCGTGGAATTGACGTCATCGTTTTTCACCCACGTGTGACAAAATCAGCCCAGGCGTTGATCCGCAAACTGTGCCGGCCTGTGCCCGCCGAGAGACTTGGATACCTCAAGAACGGCATTGTAGATATTAAAAATCACAAGTTAGTATTACAATTGGTTTATAATATTAGTTGAGTAATTAGTTATTATTAAACCCCATTAGCCACCGCTACAAATTGAATTCGTTCTCTTTATAGATTTCCTATTAAATCAAAATAATCTGAGCTTCCAACTCTTCCAAATATCAATCAGTTTTTATATCCACCACTTCTCACCTCAAGAGTTTTAAAATAGATACTTTTGATGCATATAGCAATTGTACTAGAGTCAGAATAATTTATAGGCCGTCATTAGACACAAACTAGGGCCTCGGGTCGGGTTGCTCTATAGTGCACATTACAGCTGTAACTAGTTTCACAGATTTCCTTAAGATATGCTAACAATAATTCGTTACGCGTCCCAAAACCATTATTAAGTTTAAATAGTTTATGCGTACACAAGCTTTCGTATATTTTTCGTGTTTTACTGTGGCATACTGAATCCAGCGCGCTGATGTTTTCGAAAGATATGACGACCGCTTAGCCTAGTGGGTAGCGACCCTGCCTACGAAGCTGGAGGTCCCGGGTTCGAATCCCAGATCGGGTCAGGATTAATATGATTAATATTGATACTGGTACCGGGTCTTGGTTGTTATATGTGTGTGGTGTCTTCGCAAAAATATTTATATATGTATATATTTTAAAGAATATTTAAGTATTAATATCAGTTGTCTAGTAACCCATAACACAAGCAAAATACTTGCTTACTTTGGGAGTAGATGACGCTGTGTGGGAAGTCCCATGTATTATTATTGTATTATTATTATATCACAATATTTATCGATCGCAGATGGTTCCTGGGATTTAGTTGGGATGCGTTGCGTGACAGGACGATGCGCCCACCGCTCGTGCCACAAGTGTCCGGGCCCACCGACCTCTCTAACTTCGACAAATATCCTAGAGATAAGCAACCACCTGACGAAACTTCTGGCTGGGATATCGATTTTTGAACATCATGGCGACAGAAAATATCAATTTCATGCTATTGAAGTGAAAAATATATTAGAAATGCGTTTAGTATACTCAGTTGATGCATGGACGATATTATGGATTTATACTCTTTTCTTAACATTTTCTTCATTCAATTTAGAAGATTTCGTACTGTACATACTTGCTATATAAATGTGCGGCTGTGAAGTGCGATGCGTATGTCTTATGGTGCAGGTCTGCCATGCTTCCCGCCGCAACAACGTTTCTATGAAATTATGTAACTGCGACATTTTGCAAACTAACTTCAAGGCCACATATGTCGCAAGTACTTGTACATGGAATGGAATGAATGGTGTTAGAAGGAACATTTTACTGATTAAAAGACTGTCTAATTAGGAAAGCGGTTTTAAAGCATTTAACTTCATTAAGCAGCAAAGCCCATCATGCATGCAGTTTTTGATTATTATTTGAAGAAAAAAAGATATTTGAGAAATTTCGGTATCTAACTATTTTAAAAAAAAATATAGGATTAGTTGATTAGACAATGATTTCTAATCTATCTGTTAGCTTGTGCTAGCTTAGCTATTTTATTTTTTTAATTATATATTTTCAAAAGTGCGATATTTATCTTTTATTTATAACGTATTTTTCTCAAATACTATTGTTTGTTTCCCTATGCCTTCAATTTATGTTAAATGATTGTTTTCAACTATTCCTTCTGGTTGAAAATGTGTTGGAACTGCAGCATATTTGGAATGTCAGTTTGTTTTTTTGTGAATAAGTAGAACCGGATACGGGTTAGCTCCAAAAAATGTATTAACTTATTGAAAAATTATTAAACTTTAATAATAAAAACAATCAAAACAAAAACTAGGAACCTTTTTAAACTTATATCAAAATAAAAAACTCCAAAATCATGACTCTACTTAAAGTGTACGTAATTTGGAATAGTTTTCCTAATAATGTTTACCTTTTTTTGACAACAGCTTAAATTAAAAAAAAAATTGTACCTATTTGGTGTGAACAAAGCAACTAAAAAATTCAAACTATACACTGATCTGTGATTATAAGTGATAACTTACCAAATAATAATAATTGTAGACTATTTAGTTAAAAAATATTTCAATCTCAATTTATATAAAGTTTGTTTGCCTAACCAAAGACTGTAGAACTGTAAAAAAAATAAGAGATTTATCTCTTGGTAAGTGATAATAATCACAGATCCCTGTATATAGTTTGAATTTTTTAGTTACTTTCTTGCAGTAATCACAGATATACACACCGGATTCATAACCACCACAAGCACCATATTCCAAATTAAATTCATTTTCTATGTTCCAAATTAACAACATGATGTCGTGACTTAAAATTCCATGTCACATTTTTAATTCACAAATATTCATAAAATAAAAGCAAAATCATTAACTAATGAGGTTACATAAAATTTTAAATAATTACAATGATTTTACAAATAAAAGTAAATGAATATCAAGGATTGCATTCTTCCAGAAAAGTTTTCAAAGTATACGTTTCATTCCTGTGCAAATATCATGCAAGACATGGCGTCCTGTTTTTAGTACTCATTAACTTTGTATGTCATGTGACGTTATGTTTACGGCAGAAAAAAACAGATGGCGTTTACATTAAATATTTATCTGAGGTATTCCAAATTACTGATGTCATAATTTCGCTATTATTTAAATCAATGTGTTATGTATTACATTTATGTTATGAAGTGGGCATTGGTATTCAATTTTGATGTTTGTTTTATAATATGTTTTGTAGGTATTATAAGAATATAAGCTTATCAATCAGCATAGATTTGTACAGTAAGTAAATATTAACAGTGCCAACATTTTACTATACGTGTTCAATATTTGCCAAAAGGCTAGATAGAATTTCGAAGCATAATCTCACCAGTGAGATAAAATGTGTTCTGATATTATATAGAAATTGTACGCTTATGTATTTATTTCAATAAATTTATTATCAATATCATTAAGTATGAGTTTTCATGGTACCGTACCTCAAAGGGAAAAACCCGAAAAGGGAGGCACCCTTGTCCCTTATGGGGTATCACTTTCTTGTCCGCCTGTCGGAACTTTTTCTCAAGGACGAGTAGACGTAATATTAATGTCAAAACGAAAAGGAATTTTATTCAATATAAGTTATTTTTACACGCACTTATTGATAGTCAAAATGATTTGGTTAGATCGGTTCGTAAAACTAGAAGTAGAAAAGCTTATTTTACTTAAATATTATAAGTTTTTATTTATTCTTTCTATAAAAAAACGCTAAAACTATTACAATGATATCCATGTGCACTCATGAATTAAATATTCGTTAATACTATGCTTTCTTCATGAGTTGGGCTTTTACACGCTTTATAAATTGATTAAAGTTTAAGCTTAACATTAATATGATACGGATACAATTTCCTATGAAATAATTATTAACCTTTGAAAGTCTGTACTTGGGAATTGATGACAATATATAGAATTTAGGTTGCAGCCATCACGCACCCAAAAGAAAACATTTGAGTTTTTATATACATCAATTATATTTTAGCTAGATTTTAATTTATATATTAATATACTTGCAACTCGGATAGCTCGTTTTTGCAGAACAAAGATTGTTTGAACCTGAGCAGCCTTTTTCCAGTGCAGTATGCCATATGACATTATACTATGAAAGTAGTTAAAATAAAACAGCCTCGCTGCAGGCACATCGATTATTCTTCTTATTTGCCTGATTGCAAATGCAGCAGAGCGAGCTCAGGTTATTAGCCACCCCCCCAGCATGTGAACCCCCTTTGTAAATTTGCATCGATAGTAATGCCCAAGAGCACGGTTTCATTAACTAAACTTAGTGAATCTCCATCAAGTCTCAAATTAACATCAACTTGTCGATTATTGGCTAATGTAAATTTTAAACATTTTGTTTTATTAGCATTTAATAATAGGGTATTAGCGTTGAACCAATTTCAGACCTGCGAGGGTAAAGAGTTTATACCTACTACTTATGAAAATTCCTCTTTATTTCTATTAATTTTAAATATGAGGAGTGTCATCAGCAAACAACACTATACCGGCAGATTATTCTACCAAATACTTGATTTAAAAATAGCACAGGTGAGGTTTGACTTACAGCGACGGCCGGGTGCTCTCAGCGGACTATTATGTAGGTATACTTATTAACACGTTTACTGCGGCAAGTAAAATCATAATTCTTCATCTGGTGCGGCGGCGGGCTAAAATGTGCCCCCAATGATATTTCCGCCAGTGCGTGGCAGGTCTTTCTAGACCCACCGGCACTAGAACAGATTAAATTGCTATAACTTTGTGGAAACATAATGTATACATTTTTTTTTATATAGTTAGAATGACCTTGAACCCAACTTTCTTAGGTTTGATTCGCCCCGGGATCTGCCAAACAGGAAATGAGAAATAAAGCAGGAAAAGCGGCAGGCCTATATCGACCTGAACCGTACTAGAAAGTATTTTCAGTAGTGATGGGACAGAGAAAAATGAGGGGATATCAAAAACAAAACAGAATTATCGTAAAAGAAATGAAAAATGTTTTTATTTACTTATGCCTGTCTTGGAAACATGTTACGCAAAGGTTTTGGTTGCATTTCCTGCAATATTTTTTTATTTTCTTAACTTTTTTTTTTTTGCTTGGGTACTATTCAAGGTTTTTCGCAGTCTGTCGTAGCACCCTGCACAATTTCTTCGTTTAGCGCTCATCTCAAGGACATGGTCATTGTCGTTAGGTATTACTTGATTTTCTGAAATGAATTTTTTTTGCTTAATTCCGTGTGATTTATTGACCATTTATGAGTTTTACCACAGAACTCGCGAAACTGAACAACTTTCCCCAGAGAACGAACATAAGTCGAAATATGAAAAAAAAATTTGGCCCTCCCTTACAAAATTGACAACCAGCTGATTGATTTACTATTACTATGGGAGGTCCAACATTTTTTTTCATACTTCTACCTATGCTCTTTGGGGAAAATTGTTCAGTTTCATGAGCACATTCACCTCCTTCAAGGTTGACACCCCCCTTCCGTTACACGCTGTATAAGGTCATTTTAAATTAAGTGAAAATATTTTAAGGGTGTGTTCTAATCATTAAACTGAACAACTTTCCCCAACAAACATGGGTCGAAAAATTTAAAAATATTTTTATTTACTAAATCAGTCAGCTGGTCGGCAAATTTGTATAGGAGCCTCAATTTTTTTTTTCATATTTGACCCATGTTCCTTGGGGAAAGGTGTTCAGTTTCATGTGTAGAGCACACCCTTAAAATACTTGCACTTAATTTAAAATGACCTTAATAATAATAATAATAATAATAGCCTTTATTAACAATCTTATAAATTACATTTCATCTTATTACTATAAAAGAAAGTTGATTTATAACTATAAGTGAATATAAATTAAAAAATTTCATATTAGACACCGGTTTCTTGATTGTCTTGCTTTCCAGCATAGGCCTCCCCAAGTATTCTCCACAACGATCTGTCTTTTGCTTCCCTCGTCCAAATTGTTCCTGCTATACTTTTAATATCATCTACCCATCTACGATACTGTCTACCTTTACTTCTCTTTTTATATCTAGGGCACCATTCTATTACTTCTTTGGCCCACTTTTCTGTCTTATCTCTTACTAGATGTCCCGCCCATTTCCATTTTAGTTGTTTGATTCGGTATTTTATATCTATAATCTTTGTTTGATTTCTTATTATTTTTAACGGCACTTTGTCTTTTAGTTTTATATTAAGCATACTTCTTTCCATTCTGTGTTGACAAGTTTCTAGTGATTTAATGTCTTTCTTTGTACAACTCCATGTCTGGCATCCGTAGGTCATGCTTGGTAGGATACATGTATTAAATACTTTTCTTTTTCCTTTCATTGGTATTGCCAAATTTTTCATGACATCCTTTAGAGTCCAATACTTCCTCCATCCTATGGTTATTCTATTTTTGATTTCTTTTGTTGTGAGGTCTGTGGGAGAAATTATTTGGCCTAGGTATGTGTACTCGTTAACATATTCCAATTCCGTAGTGTTGTTGGGTTTAATAGGTATTTTGATGTGGTTTGTCATCAACTTTGTTTTACTGGTGTTCATTGATAGCCCTACTTTTTCGCTTTCCTGTACAAGTTGTTCAACCATCACTTGTAGTGTATTTGGGTCTCCGCATATTAGTATAAGGTCATCAGCGAATCTTAGGTGGTTTAGTAATACTCCATTAACATTTATACCATAATCGTTCCATTCGAGCTGTCGAAACACATGTTCCAGGGTTGCCGAGAAAAGTTTGGGTGATAAAGGGTCTCCCTGTCTAACCCCTCGTCTAATAGGGAAATATTGTCCCACCTTTTCTGTGCGTATTTTAGCTTTCATATTTCCGTATATGTTCTTAATTATACGAACGTATTTATTGTGGACGCCTTGTGAGGTAAGAGCTTCCCATATTTTTTCATGTTTAAGCGAATCGAATGCTTTATTGTAATCTACAAAGGCTAGGTAATAGTTTATTCCATATTCATTGCATTTCTGAATAATTTGTTTAATGGTATGAATGTGGTCGATGGTTGAGAAGCCACTTCGAAACCCTGCCTGTTCTTTTGGCTGATTTTCATCTAAGGTCTTTGTTAATCGCTCTAATATTATCTTCGAGAATATTTTATACACATTAGACATTAGCGAGATAGGCCTATAGTTCGAGATATCATCTGTTTTCCCTTTCTTGTGAAGTAGAACAATAGTCGACGTGGTCCATTGATGAGGTATAAATTCAGTTTTTAAGATTTCATTGAATATGTCTGTCAGTGTGTTCAAAATAATTTCAGATGCTCCAATTAATAGTTCATTAGAAATGTTATCTTCACCTGGTACTTTCCCTTTTTTCTGTGATTTTATGGCTTTGATAACTTCGTCTCTTAGTATGTTTGGAATCGGTTCATCCATGACTGTCATACTGTTTGTAGTTGATGTAATTTTGTCACCATTATAAAGTTCACGATAGAAATCGGTTGCTGTTTCTAGTATTTCGTTTCTCTTAGATTTAGATTTGTTAATTTTATGATGTCTTATGTTAGTTATCCAATTTGTATTTTCTTGGAGTTCTTTCCATGCATTCTTGATTCCGCCCGACTTTGTAATATGAAATTGTAATGTTTCTGTTGTCAATTCATGTCTGTATTTCCTTATTTCTACATTTATTTCTTTACTTAGTATAATTATCGTTTCCCTGTTATTTTTCCTGTTTTTTAAATAGAGTTTCCTTCGTTCAATTAAGTTTCTTGCTTCTGGTCCCAGTCTATCTTTATGTGGTTTGTTTCTTTTTAGTTTTTTGTTGGTTTCTTTTATTTCTTTTTCTAAGCTGTCATATTTTTCCTGGACCGTTCCAGTTTGGTTTATTAATTTTAAGTTAGTTTTTAAAGATTCTAAAACTTGACTTGGTATTGGTAGTGTGATTTGTTGTTTCGTATTTTGTATATGTTTTCTTGATTTCTTTGGCTCAAGTATGTGTAAATGACCTCGGAGTAATCTGTGATCAGTATTATAGTTAAAGTTGTTAAGGACTTCCACGTTTAAGAAAAGTTTTGGTTTGTTCGTAGTTATGAAGTCTATCTCATTTCTTACTTGGCCATTGGGAGATTCCCACGTCCATTTTCTATTAGGTTTTCTTTTATAAAAACTATTCATAATATATAAATTATTTTCTAACGCGTAGTTTATCAATCTTTGTCCGTTATCGTTCCTTTTGCCAGTTGTATAAGGTCCAATTATTTTGTCTTCGTTCTTTTCTCTTTGTCCAATTTTACTGTTAAAGTCTCCCATCACAATTACGGTGTTATGTAGAGTCTCCATCGTTCTATTTAGGTTTTCGTAAAAGCTATTTTTAACTTCTTTCTTCGTTACCTCAGTAGGAGCATATACCTGAACTATTGAAGTCGGATGTTTGTGATCAGGAAGTATGATGTTTAGGACGGCTATTCTGTCTGATACTCCCTTAAACTCTATTATGTTGTGTTTTAGATACTTCTTTACTATGAAACCTACGCCGTATAATCCTGGTACTTCATTTATATGGTATAAAATGTATTCTTCGTGTTCCTCAATTTTTTCCGCCGATCTTCGTACATCGCTTATGCCAAGGATATCCCAACTAATATTCTTCAACGCTTCTTCTAGTTCTGTTAAAAATTCATTCGACTTTAATGATCTCGTATTAAGTGTTGCTATGTATAGTCTGTTTTTTTGATGTTTTTTGGTTGATTGATTTTCCATCGTTAAAATATCTTGGGGGGTTTGGTCAATAACCCCACGGTGACCAACCGTATTGGGGCTTTTGTTGTTTTTCCTTAATTTCATGCGTATATTATTAGTTTCGATTTCGTTACCGGTGTCTGACAATTGTTATGCTTTGTATTGCTGAGATGGTTTTTCAGCCAATGATGAGGATCTTGCCCTCATATACTCAAATGCATTTTTTTTTTGCAACTTGGAAGGCGCACTAACATTTTCCGAGTCACTGGAGTGTGCTGATATATGTATGGTATTAGGCGACGTCGAGGCCTCTCTCTTTCTCTTTTCTGAATCGGATATTTCTCTTATAACTATTTTATTGTTTCGAATGAATGCGTCTTTTCCGTTTTGTTTTTCTTGTCTAAGTTTATCTTGTAAGTTCTTGCGTATTTCTATTGTTTCTTTCGAAAAGTCTTCCGTAATATACGTTTGGTTAGGCATTTTCATCTTATTTTTCAATATTATTATCTTTTTTTGAAATGACGTAAAAGATATAAGTATTGGTCTTACTTTTTTATCATTTTGTTTCTTTCCCAGTCTATAGTATTTATCTATTTCGTATATATCAATGTTGATATCTAGGTTTTTTAGGGTTTCTTTTATTATATTGAATAGTTCTTGGTGATTTTTTTCTGTTTCTTTTACACCGTGTAGTAACAAATTATTCTTCCTATTTTTGTCTTCCAAATATTTTATTTTTTCATTCAATCTTATTATCTCAGTTTTTAAATATTTGTTTTCTTCTAAAAATGGTTGTAACTTCTCATCTATATTTTGCATGATATTTTCCGCTACCTTTTTTGTGATTGTTACAGTTTGTTGGTCAAGTTCAGATTTCATCATTTGAAATAATCTTTCCATATCTTCTGACATTCTGGTAGAACTCATGTTGTAAAACAAACGTTTTACTCTGCGTCTATTGAAATGTGATTCGCCCGTTAAGTTGGCACTACTAAGGGACGTAGTCACTTCTAACTGAACTCGAAAAAGTATCGCATTTGTTTTTTTTTTTTTTTTTAATTTAATTAATTAATTAATTTATATGTTTTTTATGGTAAACTAGTCCAAATCAACTTCCCTTAGTCTTCTGAATGTAATGCGAATTGATGACCAACAATATTAAAATTATAATTTATTTTTTTTAATCTATGTAGGTGGGTAGATAAATACCGAAAATTTTCACTTTTGGCGTCCGATTTCCACGAAAAAATTTTCCTTGACTAATTCCGGCCCCCCGATTTCACCGGTGCCCGTGTCAACCGGCTATCGTGTCGCCTTATGCAACTATTAAATTAAGCCTGGAAATACCTTTTTTCGCTATATCTCCGGGAATCGCCGCAAACAAATCATGATTTTGCAATCTCCGATGTGGTTTGGTACCCTCCTTCAAATGGCAGTGTCGAAAAGGGGGGTCACCGCGAAAAAAAACGATTTCCCGCGCAGAAAGCCCTCCCGGCGACTTTTCACTTTCACTCTTTTAGTTTTAAAAATTCACTCCGTGCGCCAAAATTTTCACAATTTCGGCCACTTGCACAACTTTTTAGCGCGCACCCGATCGTAATAAAAAAATTTTTTACTTATTCACTTTTTCCTATTTTCGCGATTTTTGTATGGGGAGCGTTTCGATTAGACGTAGTGGTAGTAGCGCGTATGATGACCTTATACAACGTGTAATTCCAAATGCGCATCGTTGATTATATCGAACGCTACGTCAGATCAGTTAGATAGCACAACAGTAAATGGCGGGGCGCGCACTCTGTGCGGTATCGGGTCGCCAGCTGCCTGTTGGGAGGACGGGCCGAAATAGGCCCACTGCCGCACTCGCGGATGTTTTTTCACCGTCAGTGCGTGGTAGGTCGATAAAAGCCTGCCGTTATGTTTTCATGGAGAACACCTACAATTTTGACCGCAAAATGAAATATATATTTGTCTCTGTCGAATTTTTACAAACACTTAAGATAATCGTTTCGCACACGCGAGAGGGACATAGTTTTCTTCGTCCGCACCAGCTCAAGTACCGCGGCAGGCTGATATCGGCCTGTTACGCAGTGAGCGTGTTAATTTACCAGTTGTGTTGAGGGTGTTCAATACGGGCGACAATTATACTATGGACTCTTAGCCAAATTTAAAAATAAATACGGAAAGGACCCTCCTCATATTTCACCGGAAATCTAAGTGATAAACATTCTCGTTTTAGAGGTGATTTCGAGGGGAAATTTGGAAAATTTTAAATAAACTTTAGTCAAGTGCATTAAGTTAGTAACGTCACTTAAGTACTTAGTAATTACTATAATGAATTAATAATTAAGTGACATCAAAGAAGGGGTTGTACACCCAAAACCGATGAGACTACATGAACCGATTCGAGTGAAGAAGGTAGGTATAGTTGTTTAAGAGCCGTGCAAGTGAAGGGTCACGGGGAAGCTGGCGAGCGGTATTGTAGGTAGATATGTGTGTATAACGTCAAATATCTTTTCTGTTTGTACAGTGTCTTTATTTTCAAAGTAAACAAATAATAACCTTACGAAAATTACAAGCAAACGAGACATCGTGTGCCTCGTACCTTAGGGGCCGTCCATTAATCACGTGATCTTTTTTTAAGCATTTTTTAACCCCCCCTCCCCCTTGCTGATACATGGTGAGGTTTAAGACTACCCCCCACCCCCCAACCAGCATCACGTGTATTTTTAGTATCTACAAAAAATCTTAAATTTTTAAGAATATTTTAGAATGTTATCTTAAATACAGGTATAAAGTATAATCCTATTTTGTTCTGAAATTAAGGACCATGATAAAAATGTCTAGACAGAAAGGTTGCAGGTTGTTTTTGATCGGCATAAAAATAATAATAAATAAAGGTTTACACTACACGCCGCTTTTTGATTTAAAAACTAATGAAAAAATAAATACCCGTGTAATAAAATAGTAGTTTTATGTCGTGATAGCCCAGAGCGCAACGAACCTGTCTCAAATTTATAAGGCCATGGTTCGAATCCGGGCGTGTACCAATGAGTTTTTCTGACTTAAGTACACAATATCACTGACACCGTGCTTCGGAGGGCACGTTAAGCAGTCGGTCCCGGACGCTGTCAATAGATGGCGGTCGTTACAGTTCCCAACCCGCAGTGGAGCAGCGTGGTGGACTTAAGCTCCAAGCCCCCCTCTCTCCCTGGGGGAGGCCTAAGCCCCTGCAGTGGGGTAAAAATGGGCTGATGATGATGATGATGATGAAAATAGTAGTAAATAAAAAAATAATGAAAAAATAAATACACGTGATATCTTACTACACCCCCCTACCCTCTTGTGATATTTCGTGATTTTTGTCAAACCCCTCCCCCCCCCCCTTTCAAGCCTCACGTGATTAATGGATGGCCCCTTATATAAATTACGTAAGTAAACGAATCCGAAATACACGTATTGAAATGTATATGAAAATTATATCGCTGAGACAATATGGCTGAATTACAACCTGAGTGCGAGGTGAAAACTCGACTCATAACATATGATGACTGGGTAAATCTCTACATACTCTGGGTGATGTTTTGTTTGCACCCTTTGGTATATACCTAAATTAAAGTCTAATTAAAATTTAGGGCAATATTTGAAGTGAACAGTTTCTACCGTTTATTTGCGGACAGAGTCTTTTAACCCTTTACATCAAAATACATAGATGTCGGATTTTCACAAGCGGAAGGACGCCGAATTCACATCCAACGAGGCATCGACTTTGCCTTATCCAAACTAACACCGTAATACTGCACTTGTCTATAACAATGCGGAAGACAGTAGCAAGTAACTAATTTTACGACGTGTTCAAGAGCAAACGATATAATAGTCTATGGGACAATTACGAAAATGTAGCTTTTTATTAGAAGTAAGATTCTTAAAAAAAATATCAACACGAAATCGTTGTGTTAAATAGACTCCTTTTACAAAAACATCCTGATTCTTAAAACAAAACGTAAGTAAGTAAAAAGTGAATTATTCACACTGCATTCTATAACAATAGGTACGCAAAAGGTAAACGTGCGTTTTATTTGTAAACAAACAAAGATGGAATGCGGTCGTGGAAGGTAATTTATTTTGTCGCGTTGCTGTGAGAACAGAAGTTTCATATTGTTCTGTAAAATAATACAAATCTACGCTATAAATGTAAACTGTATCTACGCTAGTATTTATTCGTCGATATTACAAAAAAAATTAGAAGAGCACCGATTAATTACGGCTATACATATAAGACATAATATTTGGTATTTTTATACGGTGCAGGTGGGTATGTATGTAGGTATATCCTTCAGGAATAGGTATATACCATATACAGTAAGTACATGTACAACGCACCATAAACTGTTTATTCGTACGCAGCAGAGACGGTTTCAGTAGGTAGGTACTTTCTTTCTTAAAGATCGTACTCCATTCGCTCAAACTACATCTTCATGTAAAAGTCGAAGAAAGTAATACGTTGCATAAATTCCATGTATTCAATGCATTTTTGCTATACCATGAAAATAATATGGTCAAAAAATATTATGTTCTAATGTAATATTAGTTTATGAATTAATGTTTGACTCAAGTGTTACCATGAAGAAAGTACTGAGTGAATTTATGTGAACAGACCTCAGTGGAACAAACTAAAGTTGTTTGAAAATAGTTATGATTAATATAACTAAGCCATAGGTATAGTTCCAATCAAGCTTTATGGCGGATGTGAACATAGGCACAAGTCGCGTCGCAGTAACCAATTTTAGGTGTAGAGGGACGCAGTGGAGCGAGGAGTATATGACTATACCAGTGCCGTCTTTACAAGGTACGAGGCCCTAGGCCCAAGTATCGACGGGGCCCGCCCCCAATAAATGTAGAATAAATTAAACCTTTCGAATATCAAAACCTTAAGTCTTATAGCGTAACACTACAGTTGTAAGTCGCTTTTATAGAAGCTTAGATCATAATCACTTAATTATGCACATAAGCAACTATTTCAAATGACACCAGACACAAATTTTATTTAAAAATAACCCTAAATTATTTATGAAATGATTTTACATAGAGTAAGATATTTGCTATAGTGTAAATAAAAAAATTCTGCGTAATAAATCTGTAGATTTTATTTGTGTAAAAAATATCTGTTTAGAATTATTTCAAGTTCGGTTTAAAATTATCTTCGTGTAAAGTTTGTCCAGTGTCTTTCAATACTTTCAAATTTACCGCGTGCTCTGCTCTGGTAGCGCGCGCATGCGCGACTGGACTGCTATATGCGGCGCGGCGCGGAAGCTCCGCGCCGCGCAAATTTTTTTAAGCATGATGGTCACGAATTGTAGCGGCGAGAGATCATTTTCAGCCTTAAAATTTATAAAAAATGATCATCGAAATGCTATGTTAAATCCTCGATTGAATTATCTTTCGATTATGTTTATAGAATCGGACATTTTAAATAATATAAGTTTTGAAGACATAATTTCTGATTTCGCTCACAAAAAATCAAGAAAAAAATTGTAATGTTACATTTCCATATTACATAATAAATATTATATTATAAATTAAATGACTAACGTAATTAATTACTTTATTTTTATTACTATGGGGGTTTTAAAGCTTACGGTTTGTTATTCAACGTTCTTTCTAAAGGATGATTGTAAATGATTTTTTGCGATTGGGGGGCCCCCAACATGCCTGGGGCCCTAGGCCCGGGCCTATTAGGACTTTGCGTAAAGACGGCACTGGACTATACCTGCGCAAGAACGCTTACAGTGCTGTACTCGATCCGCCATTAAGTTTGAGGGCAACTATACATGTCTCTAATAAATTTACTTTGGTGTTCCTGTATACTTTTTAGTGAAAGTATACAGGAAATATGAAGTTTTTAGTGTGAGTGAAAAAGATGTAAGTATATGATGTCATGTCAATGTAAAATCCGATTATTATTACATTTTATTTAATGAATCAATCATTGCATTTAAATGCAAGATAATGTCTAATAAAAGTGTAATAAAAAGCAAAGTTTAAAAGAAATTATATTATTAAATGTGCGATTGCAAACTTGGTACTTTCAAATGGTAATAGTAGATGAGATACGCTGCTTCTGGACCACTTTCTCTGGGGCGAAAGTAGATGAGATACGCTGCTTCTAGACCACTTTCTCTGGGGCGAAAGTAGATGAGATACGCTGCTTCTGGACCACTTTCTCTGGGGCGAAAGTAGATGAGATACGCTGCTTCTAGACCACTTTCTCTGGGGCGAAAGTAGATGAGATACGCTGCTTCTGGACCACTTTCTCTGGGGCGAAAGTAGATGAGATACGCTGCTTCTGGACCACTTTCTCTGGGGCGAAAGTAGATGAGATACGCTGCTTCTGGACCACTTTCTCTGGGGCGAAAGTAAATGAGATACGCTGCTTCTGGACCACTTTCTCTGGGGCGAAAGTAGATGAGATACGCTGCTTAAAACTTCATTATAAAATCTACTTAAAGAAATTAAAAACTTTCTTCGATAAAATTCTAACATCTATTTAAAGAAATTAAATTGCAGATAATAAGTTTTTTTTCTAATTAACTAAATAGTGACAGTTATGACTTAAAACGTACTTCATATCATAAGTCATCGATAAATTTATTAGCGATTCTGTTAAAAAATCTTACGCTCGAAAAATTGTTGCAAATTTCTCACAGGTGATTTGATTTGCGTTCCCACGCCATTGTTATAAGATTTTTGTTATATTATTGAACGGATACACATATTTCTTTAAAAAAAAAGCTAATAGAAACACGTCCTAACTTGCCCTTTTTTTGTGGGGTGGCGGCAGACAATAATTTATTATTAAGGCTTCCATAAGCAAAAAGCCTCATATGTGATTTGATTTGCGTTCCCACGCCGTTGTTATAAGATTTTCGTTATATTATTGAACGGATACACATATTTCTTAAAAAAAAAACCTAATACAAACACGTCCCAACTTGCCCTTTTTTTGCAGGGTGGCTGCAGACAATAATTTATTATTAAGGCTTCCATAAGAAAAAAGCCTCATTCGTTTAAGCTATTAAAATGAAAGATCCATTTATATGCAGTCAACTTTTTCATGTCATGTAAAAAAACCTTAACAGGTTATAACGTGTTCCCACGCATCGAAGTTCTGCATCTCACGATTTTTTCTTAAATGTCTATTGTTGTAGATGAATATTTGAAGCCCTCGAATTTTTTTGGAATTTATTAATGCATCAAAAATCTTAACGCACCTGTGAATAAAAAAACTGACTCCCCCTCCAATGGTACACAAATGGTTTCTATTTAAGGTCACGTCTCTGATATCAAACGTCATAAAAATTTTCGGAGCGTCTCGCATCATTTATAGTAAAAATAATTTTAAGTGAAATTGAAAAACTTTTATATATGAAAATTTCGTTGAAGAAATGGAGGTAAGAATATTTATAATAGTGTTTGTTGAAAAGTTATAGTTTTTGTAATTTTTTTATGGGCTTATAACAATATTTTATTTTTATATGTCAATTTTGTATTTTGTAATATTCATTTACATATTTTTTTTGTTTCAGCATTTTGAACCATGGATTTCAATTGAGAGTTCACAACATGAGTTTGATTTGTATAATCCACTTTTCGATGAGGAACTAGTAGCCATTTTAGATGAGAAAGCAAATGAAATACAATCAATGTGAGTATATAAAAAAGAGAGTTTATTACGCATATTTTTTTATTGTGATAATTTGCCACTTTGATTAATTATAAATTTAACTTTGCAGTTTTTCGCAAATCGGTGGTGGGGAACAGACTTCTCGCGAATGTCAACAGCAAAATAACGGATCTTCAGCATCACAAGATGAAATAATTAGTGATAAAGTGAAGTGTCAACTATGCAATGTCACCATCAAAAAAAGGTATTTAAGCAGTCATTTGAACAGTAATTTACATAAAAATAATAGTGCACAAAGTTCTACTGAATTATCGAATGTAAAATTAGTAGAAAATGCTTTTGGTAATAGAGTTTTGATGTATAAAATTTTTTCGAATCACTCCTCCGAAGGTTTACAATTCGAGACCCCTGAAATGTTTTATGAATCAATTAAAGAGTCGATTCGATTTTTGATAAATAATTGTTTACGTCAATTAACATGCTTAAAAGTCAATTTTATAATTCATGCTGATTTTGTTCAAGAAACAAAAAACTTAGAAAACTCCTTTGAATTTCAAACATGTAATTTTGTATTATGTATGGGGGATACATTAGATGATTTTTTTGATTATTTAAGTTCAACCATCAAAACAAAGTTAAGTGAATTTGAAAGCAAAGATAGTGGATGGTCATTAAAAAAAATGAAATATATTTTAATGAATGTTAATAAGTTCAATCCGTTTCGCGGTTCATCATATATTGATTTACCTAAAGATATAAAAATGAAAAAAGCTATTATCAACGTAAAAAACAAGGATGTTATGTGTCTGAAATGGAGTTTACTTGCAGCAAGATATCAAAACGTACAACATTCAGATAGAGTCAACTCTTATTTAAAATATCAAAACAAATTAAATTTTAATGGGATAGCTTTTCCTGTTAAGCTTAAAGATATTTCTAAAGTTGAACAGTTGAATAATATAAGCATAAACGTGTTTACTTTAGAATATTCAAGCAAAAATAAGCGTCATGAGGTAATTGGCCCCGTTTATCATACAAAATGTCGCAAGCCGGTACATGTAAATTTACTGTACATTACGAATGGTGTTAGAGGTCATTATTGTTTTATTAAAAATATATCAAGGCTTATAAGCAATCAGTTATCTTCAACACATAGACGTTCATTTATATGCGATGGTTGTTTATTAAATTTTTTGAGTAAAGATCGTTTAGAAAATCATCAAAAATCTGATTGTATGCATATTAGAACAGAATTACCAAACGAATCCTTAAAAAAACGAAATTGGTTCAACGAAGATGTATCAACCAATATTCTACAATTTGATAATTTCATTAAAAAGTATAAATTACCATTCGTAATATATGCTGATTTCGAAGCATTGTTAAAACCTTTGAATAGTGAACCGTTACAATCAAATGTGAAACCCTCAACTATTAATACACATAAACATGAAGTGTATAGTTTTGGTTATTATATAAAATGTTCTTTTAATGATAGATTTTCTAAATACAGAACGTATACAGGATCTAATTGTACAAACGTATTTATGGAAACGCTTAAACAAGATTTAACATTTATTACTAAGAAAATTCGTTTTCCGGCCCAACCATTACAATTAACAGATGAAAATAAACGTGTTATATCTAGCTCAAAAAAATGTTGTATATGTAGCAAGGGTTTCAACAGTGAGCCGGCGATTAAATTCGATTGGAATAGCGGTATTTTTTATGGCATGACATGTAAGATTTGTGCTGAAAAATATGTACCGCCCAAATTCATACCAGTGTTTTTACATAATTTATGTAATTATGATGCACATTTTATTGTCCACGCCTTAAATTTCGATGACGGTAATGTTGAACTTATACCTCAAAACAAAGAAAAGTATATATCTTTCACCAAAAAACTATACATCAATAACTTTGCTATTAGCCTACGTTTTGTTGACTCATTTAAGTTTATGTCTCGCAGTCTTCAAACACTTGCAAATAATTTAAAAGACGAACAATTTGTTGAACTACGAAAAAATTATCCTTCAGATGATGCTTTTAAACGATTAAAAGTTAAAGGGATTTATCCTTATGAATATATGACATGTTATGAACGCCTTGCTCAAACGTCATTACCTCCTCGTGATGATTTCTATAGTTCTCTAACTGATACCAATATCACTGCAGAAGAATATGAACGTGCTAAAGACGTTTGGAATTATTTTGATTGTAAGAATATGCAGGAATATTCTGATTTGTATTTGAAAACCGATGTTTTACTATTAACAGATGTGTTTGAAAATTTTCGTAGTGTCTGTCTCGTTACATATGACCTTGATCCCGCTCAATACTTCACAGCCCCTGGGCTTAGTTGGGACGCTATGCTTAAAATAACAAACGTTCGTTTAGAACTATTAACCGAGATGGATCAAATAAATTTCATAAAATCAGGTATTAGAGGAGGGATATCACAGTGTAGTAACAGATATGCGAAAGCTAATAACACTTACTTGAATAATTATAATGAGCAAATCCCTTCGTCATTCCTTGTATATTTAGACGCTAATAATTTATATGGCTGGGCGATGTCTAAATATCTCCCAGTAGGGGAGTTCCAGTGGGTAGAAAATACCATTGATTTTAACGTTTCTGAAACTTCAGATTACGGTTACATATTAGAAGTTGATTTACATTACCCTAATATTTTACATGAATCACATTCAGATTTTCCTTTTTGTCCTGAAAATATATGTGTAGGTCAATGTAAAAGTAAAAAACTGGTACCCAATTTAAGAAATAAAACTAAATATATAATTCATTATATAAACTTGTTGCAATGTTTGAAAAATGGCTTAGTTTTAACAAAAATTCATAGAATACTTCAATTTAAACAAGCTCCTTGGTTAAAAATTTACATTGATTTAAATACTCATCTTCGATCGATGGCTAACTCAGATTTCGAAAAAGACTTTTTTAAATTAATGAACAATTCTGTTTTTGGAAAAACAATGGAAAATATTGAAAAGAGAGTAAATGTTAAAATTGTAACTCGTTGGGAAAATCGTGGTAAAGCTTTGGGTTTAAACGATTACATAGCTAAGCCTGAATTTCAGAACATGACAATTTTCTCTGAAAACTGTGCAGCTGTTCAGTTAAAGAGAACTAAATTATTTTATAATAAGCCTATATATTTAGGTTTTTGTGTTTTAGATTTATCAAAAACTTTGATTTACAATTTTCACTATGACTATATAAAATCAAAATATGGATCTAATGCTAAATTACTTTATACCGATACCGATAGTTTGATATATCAAATATTTACTGACGATTTTTATAATGACATTAAACCTGACCTGTTGCGTTATTTCGATACATCAGATTATGACCTCGAAAATCGGTTTGGGTTTCCTCAAGTAAACAAAAAAAAATTGGGTTTGTTCAAAGATGAAAACAATGGAAAAATATTTAAAGAATTCGTTGGACTTCGTTCTAAATTGTATGCTATTGACGTTGAAGACAAATTCATTGCTAAGGCTAAAGGTATCAATAGATGTGTTACAAAAAAATTTACCCTAGAAGATTATAAAACTTGTCTAAATAATAAAAGTATAAAATTAGCACAAATGGTTAGATTTAAATCTATTAAACATATAATATATTCTCAAAAAATATGTAAAAAATCATTATCGTTCCATGATACCAAACGCTATTTGCTTGATAATTGTTTTGATACACTTGCATGGGGTCATTATAAAATAGCTGATTAAAAACCTTACAATTATATTAAATAAATTTTTATTATTAAATACATTATTTACAATGTTTTTTTTTTTACAAATATCACTTAAAATTATTTTTACTATACAATAAGATGACGCTTCGATTATATATAAGGTTTTAGATGTACTTATTATATAAGATTTTGTATTTACTTATAAGATGTTTAAATGTGTTTAGATGTACATATATGTAAGATTTTATTTTTTGTAATAAGATGTTTAAATGTATTTAGTTTAAGATTTTTATTAAAACTACATAGATATTAAAAAAAATAAAAATTATGACTAAGTATATGATGCTTTATTTTTATCCTTGTTTGTCAGTGTTTTTTATTCTTCCACCTGTCGAAGTCGTGTTTTTTTAAATTGATAATGATTCATTTTATGCATCCATTTACGGCTATAGTAGGGGGTCCAAGTGGCTGTGGAAAATCTGAATTCGTTACAAAGTTTATAAAAAACATCTATGATATGTGTAATACATCATTCTACAAAATCTTGTGGTGCTACGACGAAATGCAACCATTATATAACTTGAAAAATGTAACTTACCATCCAGGTTTACCTGATTTAAATATGTTTAATGGTGCAAGTCCAATGCTCATAATAATCGATGATTTGATGCGAGAGTCAGACGTTCGCGTAGTAGATATTTTTACAAAAGGCAGTCATCACAGAAATTTAAGTGTTTTTTATATCACACAAAATTTGTTTCACCAAGGTAAAGGTCAACGTGATATCTCTTTGAATTCAAGCTACATTATTTGCTTTAAAAATCCGCGTGACAAAATGCAAATACAATATTTGGCTCGTCAAGTGTATCCAGATAATGTTAAATTCGTACATGAGGCATACAAAGATGCCACAGAAAAAGCACATGGCTATTTAATGATTGATTTGAAACAAGATACCAACGATTTGTACCGTTTGAAAACGAATATATTTCCTAGTGACGGACACACCATAATCTATGTCCCTAAAAAAGGCTTCAAATATGATGTTCATCAGCATATTTCAGTTAGTCTTTAGCGATGATTGGTCGAGTAACATCACATAAAGAGTTACTAAGAGCACTACACAAATTAGAACCAAAATACAGGACCGCATTATTAAAAGAAAGCAACAGTGAAATAATAAACTGTATTTGTGAATGCATTTATAACGTTTTGAATGGCAAGTTAACGCTTAAAAAAGAAGAATACAATAAATTACAAAAGTATAAAAACGTTTTGAGAAAATTGGTTTCAAAAGGGAAAAAGAGTAAAGATAGAAAAAAGATTATTATACAAAAAGGAGGCGCTTTCTTACCAGTTATTTTGGGAGCAGTATTAAGCAGCGTTTTAGGTTCGTTAATTAATTAGTTCACTGATAACCATGGATCATGCTAAAAAAATGATTTTGGTTGAACCGGAAACCATAAAAAGGTTGCAAAATGATAATCATTCTTTTGATAACGTATCCAAACTAGATGATGAAATGAATGCAATATTAAAAACAAAAAAAGATGACAGGGAAAAATGGATATTATACCTTCAAACTTTACAGAGATACTTACATTTTACTAACCAAGAACGACAACCCATCAAGTTACCAATAATTACACACCAACTCAAAAAAAACACGAATAATAACAATAATTACTCTTCTGGGGATAATAAATACATAAAACAGGAGCATACTGAGTCAGTTCCTGAATTGCCCTCGATAATTGAAGAAGGTGGAAAATCACACAAAGAATTACCAATTAAAGACTTCTATTCTCCAGCTAATGTTTTAAGATTGATACCGAAAACATATAGAAATAAGGGTGAATTACTGGTAAATAAACTACTGGAAAACGAGGATAAAGTCACTTGGAGTGAAAATGGAACACTTATATTAAATGGTAAAAGCGTACCTGGAAGTAATATAGTAGATCTTATTTTGGATACATTGAGATCTGTTAAGAAAGCTGAACCAGCCGCTTGGCAACAATTTGCTGATACATTGAAAAAAATACAAACTCCGTTGGTTTTGATTGGAAATCCAAGAACATTTGAATATATAAATAGATTATATATTAATGATACTAAGAGTGGATCTTTTGAAAACCCAGTAATTGTGAAGCCCAAAACTACCAATTCTCCACCATCAGAAGAAGAATTAAGTACTCCACCATCAGAAAAATCTTTTGGAAAACAAAAAGCAAAAAAAATTGACTGGGAAAAATGGAGCCCTTACTAGAGATTGATAACATATATTATGACGTTTCCAATCCTGCCGGTTATAGTAGCATTGACAAGTTGACTAAAGCGATGAAAGGTAAAATGAAAAAAGAAGAGGTTAAAAACTGGTTGCAAGCTCAAGAAACGTATACTTTGCATAAACCGGTTCAAAGAAAATTTTCTAGAAATAAATATATTTTATCCAATTTTAATGAACTGTGGCAAGCAGATTTATCTGATATGCGTACTTATAAAGAATATAATGATGGTTACAAATACATTTTGTGTGTTATTGATGTTTTTAGTAAATATGCGTATGCAAGAGTCTTAGAAAAGAAAAATTCTAAAACTATTAAAAAGTGTTTTCAAAGCATATTTTCTGAAGCTAATGCAACTCCAAAACATATACAATCAGACAAAGGTACTGAATTTGTTTCTGATGACGTAAAAAAATTTTTTTTATCCAAAAACATTAACTATTACACAACTAATAACCCGGATATCAAAGCTAGTATTGTAGAAAGATTTCAAAGAACATTAAAAACAAAAATGTGGCGTTATTTTACTCACAAAAATACTTACCGTTATGTTGACATATTGCAAGATTTATTGTTTTCATACAATCACAGTATTCACTCAAGCATAAAAATGCGTCCATGCGATGTTAACTCTACAAATATCATGACTGTTTGGCGCAACTTATATGATAGAAAAAAGAAACCTGAAAATGAATCATCAAAATTTAATGTCGGTGACTACGTTAGAATAACAAAGTACAAACATATTTTTCAAAAGGGATATGAGACAAACTGGAGCGATGAAATTTTCATAATAACTTCAATAATTAATAGAAGTCCATGGACTGTATACACATTAAAAGATTTAAAAAACGAGGTAATCACAGGTCCTTTTTATGGTAAAGAACTACAAAAAGTAATATATAATCCATTCTTGGCTCATAAAATAGATAAAATACTACGTACTCGTTATAAAGGAAACAGAAAGGAAGTGCTCGTCAAGTGGAAAGGATATCCAGATAAATTTAATAGTTGGATACTATTTTCAAGTTTACAAGAAACATGAAAGATGATTTTTATTTGACGTTATTAAGTAACAGTTCAATGCAATACTTTTCAAATAATACAACTGCAAATTTTATTACTAAATTACCAAAGTCGATTAAATTGGAAGGAGAGTGGAATGTAGCAATTGTGGAATTTCAGCATCCGTGTACTATATATAGTGTTCAAGAACTAGAAAATTATATTAGTTTTACCGAGAGACAAAAAGTTATTATTGATGGCAAAGACACCGGATTTTATGATGAAAAAATAACCGCATATATTCCACCTAGTAATTATGACTCTATGATTGACGTTATAGACGCGTTAAATTCGAATGTAATGTTAAGCGGTAAAATTCTATTCCATTATGATGAACTAAAGAAATCCATAGAATTGATAAAACTAAGCGAAGACATCTTAAACATTGAAATCGCTCCTAAGCTTGCACTTCAGTTAGGATTCGATCCAAATATTGATGTTATCACAAAACGCTTTGGTACACATCCAGTAAATATACATTTGGGATTACCACCACAGATGTTTATTTACTGTGATATTGTAGAGCCTCAAATTGTCGGTGATGTAATGGCCTCGCTATTACGGGTTATTTCGTTGGATACATCGAAATATGTGTTTGGTGTAAATAAAATGGTAAAATTTTCACCAGCATATTACATGAAAGTTATGCGTCGCGAGTTTGATACAATGGAAATAGATATAAGATCTGATACAGGAAGACCCGTGCCATTTGAGTTTGGAACTACGTGTGTTAAACTTCACTTTAAACGTGTGCAATAATAATGATTTGTCCTTACGAACAATATTACTCACAGCAAGCTGGTTCAGGCGTTGGCATAGTTTACAAGGGTGCTCCGTTACAACGTGGGCATGGTATAGGAAGTTTTTTGGGTGGTATATTGCGATCCGTTTTACCGTTACTCTCCACGGGGGCCAAAGCAGTTGGAAAAGAGTTATTGAACACAGGGGTAGGTCTATTCGGAGATATGATTCATGCACGCCCCATGAAAGAATCTATTAGAGGTCGGCTAAAAGAAATGGGAGGGAACCTGAAGAGAAAAGCGGATGAAAAAATAGATAAACTCTTGAATGGTTCTGGGTATATAATTAAGAATCATCGCAAGCGGTCATCATTACAAAACAGAATTTTGGGTGGTAAAGTCACGAAACTCACTCGAAAGAAAAATAACGATATTTTTTCATAGTGAATAATGTCATTTTTACATAGTCATTCGTGTGAATGTATAAAATCAGAATTAGACTTATTTGCACTTCCGTCGACACAAACAAGTATTGAAAATGGACAATGGATTCATTACAAACCCATTTCTTCCTTAACTGATGACGGGCCTATTGAATTTAATGTCCCGGGAACTGGTGATGATTATATTGATTTGTCACATACTCTGTTACATGTAAAAGCAAAAGTAATAAATCAAGATGGGAGTTCTATTACAACAACAAACAATGTAGCACCTGTAAATAATTGGCTGCACTCTCTTTTCAACCAGCTGGACGTTTATTTAAATCAAAAACTTATATCACCACCAAACAACACATATGCCTATCGTGCTTATATTGAAAATTTACTCAACTATGGGCCAGCAGCAAAAGAATCACATCTTGCTTGCAGTTTGTGGCACGATGACACTGCTAAAAAAATGGATAAAACTGATAGCACTAACAACGGATTTTATAAAAGAACAGAGTACATTAAAGCTAGTAAAGAAGTAGAAATGATTGGCCACTTGCATGGCGATATATTCAACCAGGAAAAATTTTTAATAAATGGTGTTGAAATGTGCATAAAATTAATTCGATCTAGAGAAAGTTTTAACTTAATGTCTTCTGATACTGATGTTAAGTACAAAGTTAGGTTTACTGATGCAACTCTCATGATTCGTAGAGCACGCATTAATCCGAGTGTGTTACTTGCGCATCAAAAAGCGTTGTCGACGACTACTGCAAAATATCCTATTACACGTGTTGAAGTAAAAGTTTTAACTATCCCGGCAGGTGTTCAAGGGAAAACACTTGACAACATTTTTCTTGGCCAAATTCCTAAAAGGTGTATAGTGGGGTTCGTTAACAATAAAGCATTTAATGGACATCTCGAATCAAATCCCTTCAATTTTCATCATTACAGTATAAACTCATTTAGTTTATGTATTGATGGACAACAAATACCTTCAAAACCTTTGCAACCAACATTCAACGCTGACGATTGCAATTTATATGCTTTAGCTTATCACTCATTATTTTCTGGCACTGGTATACATTTCCATAACGAGGGTAATTCTATATCAAGAGAAAATTATGCCGACGGTTATTGTTTATTGGCGTTTGATTTAACACCAGATCTATCCGCTAATTCAAATTCTCACTGGAACCTCATAAAGCATGGTAGTGTAAGACTAGAAATACGTTTTGATACTGCTCTCACAAATACTACGAATTGTATTGTATATGCGGAATTTGATAATATTATTGAAATTGATAAAAATCGCAATGTGAGTGTTGACTATAGTAGTTAAAAGCAATATCTTATTGAGTTGTCAGTTATAACTCAAAGTACCTATGACATGAACAGACATGAATACCGATGAAATAAAACATTATGTTGCAAAGGTCAACCCATATTTAAATTTCCATGTTTGTGCTTCGAATAGACTACCAGTAACAACATCAAAGCCTGTATTTTTGATTAGTAACTTAGATCCAGATAGCAAACCAGGGTCTCACTGGATTTCGATATATATAAATAGCAAGGGATGTGGTGAATATTTTGATTCTTATGGACGTAAACCTACGAGTTTACATTTGAATTTTCTGAACAAAAACGCAAAATCGTGGTTTTATAATAATTTAAGACTACAAAATCTATTTAGTTCGGTATGTGGAAAATATTGTTTACTATATGTTTATTTTAAATATAAAGAAAAAAGTATGTATGATTTTGTTAGCATTTTTACTGAAAATACATTGTGTAATGATTTTATTGTAAAAGAAATGTTTGAATGTGTATTTGGAAAATAAAGTAACATGGAGATCAAATAAAATCACTGTCTTTTATTTCATATAATTTATTTAATATCAAAACTTTTTTTACCCATGTAAGAAATAAATCTTAAACGAAAATTACTTATAAGTATGGTAATACAAAAAAAAGACAAATAAATTTATTTCTTTAAAAACCAATGAATACAAAAAAATTTTAATTATTTTCTAAATTATCTACATTCTTATTGTGGAAGAAAAATTTTTTTGCTCCTTCACTTGATGACACTTCACTTGTGATGTTATATATCAATCCTTTCGTTTGGTTTAAATGGCGATTATCTTCATCTGTATAATACTTAACACGTAACTCAGCGTGTTTCCAGTGTTGTGACTTAGGTACCTTTTTCAATTTTTCTAAATCATAGACCTCTATTTTTATTAAATGCGAGGCATCTAGACTTTCCGTATTTGCTGATACGTATGCTGTACCATTTTCGCACAAGCGCCCCACAGTAGATGTCATTTTATTTGCATTATTATTTTTCTTCTTTTTCATAGGAATGTCGAAAAATTTCTCAATGTTTCCAAATAATTGTACGCCTCTTTTCCGATGTACTACGGGTGAAAATAATGCATCAGTGTCCAACTCTTCATCATTATCAGCTTCATCAGCATTATAAAAATTGACGTAATTGCCACACACATCGAATGATTTCTGTAAAAAGAAAAAAATATATAAGTAATCTAAAAAAAAAAAAAATACTTTATCTGAAACAAAATTCTCCTGTAATAATAAAACAAGTAATATTGCACAAATTGAGACTAAAATAAAAACTTTTGCTATAGGAAAAAAAAAACACAGAATTTATCACACAAAAACTTAAAACTTAAATAAAATTAAAAACTAAATACATAGTTATGACAATAATTATTACTGACCTCCATATTTTCTTAAAACTGGACACGTCTTCTAACAGTTGAAAAATATTTGCTTACTACTTTTCGTTCTGGCTGCTGCTAACGATATGAATGAAGATTTGAAAAGTCTACGGCTTTAAATATCCATCTACAACAGACACAAAAAAATCTTGAGACACACACCTGTGCCATCTGCGACGGCGACTCCGCGACAAGTTAGAACCTGTGAAATGTATTTTTTACGATTAAGTTCAAACAATAACATCAAAAGGTTGTCTGCATATAAATGGATCTGACATTTTAATAGCTTAAACGAATGAGGCTTTTTTCTTATGGAAGCCTTAATAATAAATTATTGTCTGCCGCCACCCTGCAAAAAGGGCAAGTTAGGACGTGTTTGTAAAGATTTTTGATGCATTAATAAATTCCAAAAAAATTCGAGGGCTTCAAATATTCATCTACAACAATAGACATTTAAGAAAAAATCGTGAGATGCAGAACTTCGATGCGTGGGAACACGTTATAACCTGTTAAGGTTTTTTTACATGACATGAAAAAGTTGACTGCATATAAATGGATCTTTCATTTTAATAGCTTAAACGAATACGAATGAGGCTTTTTTCTTATGGAAGCCTTAATAATAAATTATTGTCTGCAGCCACCCTGCAAAAAAAGGGCAAGTTAGGACGTGTTTGTATTAGGTTTTTTTTTAAAGAAATATGTGTATCCGTTCAATAATATAACGAACATCTTATAACAACGGCGTGGGAACGCAAATCAAATCACCTGTGAGAAATTTGCAACAATTTTTCGAGCGTAAGATTTTTTAACAGAATCGCTAATAAATTTATCGATGACTTATGATATGAAGTACGTTTTAAGTCATAACTGTCACTATTTAGTTAATTAGAAAAAAAACTTATTATCTGCAATTTAATTTCTTTAAATAGATGTTAGAATTTTATCGAAGAAAGTTTTTAATTTCTTTAAGTAGATTTTATAATGAAGTTTTAAGCAGCGTATCTCATCTACTACCTAGAATCCGACTGTTTGCCGACCTTTTTTAAAAAATCGTCTGTAAGCCGTGGTGTAGAACTCAGGTCTTTCACCCCAGAGAAAGTGGTCTAGAAGCAGCGTATCTCATCTACTTTCGCCCCAGAGAAAGTGGTCCAGAAGCAGCGTATCTCATCTACTTTCGCCCCAGAGAGAGTGGTCCAGAAGCAGCGTATCTCATCTACTTTCGCCCCAGAGAAAGTGGTCCAGAAGCAGCGTATCTCATCTACTACCTAGAATCCGATGTTTGCCGACCTTTTTTAAAAAATCGTCTGTAAGCCGTGGTGTAGAACTCAGGTCTTTCACCCCAGAGAAAGTGGTCCAGAAGCAGCGTATCTCATCTACTTTCGCCCCAGAGAAAGTGGTCCAGAAGCAGCGTATCTCATCTACTTTCGCCCCAGAGAAAGTGGTCCAGAAGCAGCGTATCTCATCTACTTTCGCCCCAGAGAGAGTGGTCCAGAAGCAGCGTATCTCATCTACTTTCGCCCCAGAGAAAGTGGTCCAGAAGCAGCGTATCTCATCTACTACCTAGAATCCGATGTTTGCCGACCTTTTTTAAAAAATCGTCTGTAAGCCGTGGTGTAGAACTCAGGTCTTTCACCCCAGAGAAAGTGGTCCAGAAGCAGCGTATCTCATCTACTTTCGCCCCAGAGAAAGTGGTCCAGAAGCAGCGTATCTCATCTACTTTCGCCCCAGAGAAAGTGGTCCAGAAGCAGCGTATCTCATCTACTACCTAGAATCCGATGTTTGCCGACCTTTTTTAAAAAATCGTATGTAAGCCGTGGTGTAGAACTCAGGTCTTTCACCCCAGAGAAAGTGGTCTAGAAGCAGCGTATCTCATCTACTTTCGCCCCAGAGAAAGTGGTCCAGAAGCAGCGTATCTCATCTACTTTCGCCCCAGAGAGAGTGGTCCAGAAGCAGCGTATCTCATCTACTTTCGCCCCAGAGAAAGTGGTCCATAAGCAGCGTATCTCATCTACTACCTAGAATCCGATGTTTGCCGACCTTTTTTAAAAAATCGTCTGTAAGCCGTGGTGTAGAACTCAGGTCTTTCACCCCAGAGAAAGTGGTCCAGAAGCAGCGTATCTCATCTACTTTCGCCCCAGAGAAAGTGGTCCAGAAGCAGCGTATCTCATCTACTTTCGCCCCAGAGAAAGTGGTCCAGAAGCAGCGTATCTCATCTACTACCTAGAATCCGATGTTTGCCGACCTTTTTTAAAAAATCGTCTGTAAGCCGTGGTGTAGAACTCAGGTCTTTCACCCCAGAGAAAGTGGTCCAGAAGCAGCGTATCTCATCTACTTTCGCCCCAGAGAAAGTGGTCCAGAAGCAGCGTATCTCATCTACTGGTAATCGATCAATAATGGCTGTTTCCAATACTTTGAAATGCATTAATAAAATTGCAATATTGTCATTAATGAAATGTTAGCTTTTATACAAAATAAGCTAGATGTGATGGATGAGGTGTCTTTAGTGAGTATATGTGAAACTGCTTTAGTGCGGAGAACATTCAACAAGCAAAATCGTCGTTTTTTGATGCGATCTCTACGGAGATACGGAAAAGGATAAAGAAAGGAGAGACACAGAGTAATTTATAAGATGGTCATCGGCCTCCTAAAGCAGACTGACCCTAATATGATTCCTATATTCGTCGCAAAAGACCTACAAAGACTTCCTCCCGTTACTTTCGATCATGTTGATATGACACGGCTTTTAAAAGATATTCTCGTCATGCAAAACGAAATTAAGATGATTAGACACACTCACGCCACAAAGGAGGATTTTCAAGAAGTCGAAAAAGATCTAAATGATCTAAAACATGCCTCACTGGTTAACAATTTTCAGTGTAACATTGTAAACACAAATAAGATTAACGGTCAACTTTTCAACAATAATAGTTGTGATAGTGGGCCAATTGAATTCTTAGATTTTAGTGAAACCCCAAAAACACAAAGTATCCATCTAGACAAATATTCTCCGAAATCAACAATCTTTACTGATAGCGCTAAAAATGATGATAGTTGCAAAATGTTATCGGAAGTGACGCACTGTGATTTAGCGTGTGGAGACACTTGCCGAGAGGTGGTTAATCCCCTCCGCCACATTTCCAGCCCTCGTCGCTGACATCATCTTCTATGACTACGTTGCGCTTACAAACAGACTTGGTGGAAGCTGTCTAAAGAACTGAGTCTAATACCACATCGAAAACAAATACGTTAGGTGATATGGTAAAAAGAGGAGAATGGAAACCACAAAAACATGAGTGGATTACAGTCCAAACAAAAAGGCTTGCAAATCGTTTCAGTGGCAATACGGGTAAAGCTGTGCTAAAATCTGATACTAATTTTAAGGCGGCCAAGGATGAAATACCATTATAAACGATATCATAGGCTACGTGCGGGGCAAAACAAATATTATTATAGTTAAAATACTTACGCAGTATATGGCATATGAGAAACGCTATGACGCTTATAGGATTTTTGTACCTAATTAAGTACCTAAAATTGGACATTTTTATGCAGGAACATTTTTGGCCTGAAGGGTTCGCTTTTAGGCAATATATAGACTTTGGAAATCGAAGGCGTGGCAGAGTATTTAGAAATATGAAGGACTCGGCGCCTCATAAGTAAGATAACGTCGCTATACCTAAATTAAATGGACAATACATTTAAATTATTATGCTTTAATTGCAAAGGGGTTGAGAGATCAATGAATTGTGTGCAAAGATTGTGCAAGGGCGCCGATATCATTGCGTTGGAGGAGACGTGGCTTTTGCCCCATGATATCACACGACTGTGCGATCTGGATGAAGATTTCGCGTTCACAGGAAAGTCAGCGGTGGACACCTCTATGGGGATACTGCGCGGTCGTCCATACGGCGGTGTAGCGTTCTACGAATGACGAAAACGAACTACGAATGAGTCTGGGGTACTTGATGATTTAATCGCGCTGTTTAAATATTGGTATCAACACCAAAGCAATCACGTAAGGTGGGCGGGATCTCTTTCGGCGCCTTACTGGCTTGAATGTGGTGTGAGGCAGGGTGGGATTACATCTCCAAAGTTATTTAACTTGTACATTAATCAGTAGAGCACAGCAACACTAATATGTTGTCATGTTGACGGGTTTAGCATCAATAACATTAGTTATGCTGATGATATGGTGTTGCTGAGTCCAACGATTAGCGCACTAAGAAGACTTTTGACAATATGTGAAAGGTATGCGGGGATCCATGGGCTCAGATACAACACGAAGAAGAGTCAGTTGATGTTATTCAAGGTGCGTACTAAATGCTATTCCACTGTGTCTTCGGTCTTATTATGCGGTTCCCCTCTTAATAAAGTTAGCAAGTTTAAGTGTCTGGGCCATTGGGTCACCGATGATCTGAGTGATGATGTGGATATAGAGCGGGAGCGTAGAGCGTTGTCTGTCCGATGTAATATGCTCGTTCGCAGATTTGTAAAGTGTACTAATCAGGTCAAGACCACGCTCTTCAGAGCCTTCTGTCAATCCTTTTACACTTGCAGTTCGTGGGTGAGTAATACACAAAGGGCATAGAGCGCTCTGCGTGTCCAGATTGAGCCCAGTTCCCAGCAATTCCATTCGCAGGGGGGCAGCGGGGGTACGCAAAGTTTGCATCCGCCGCGCTCCAAACGAAAAATTCTCGCCGATGTAGTTTTACTATTAAGATATTTTTGGTATCGTTTTCGTATAAAATAAGGACGTACATTTCATTTCTGATTACAGTTTAGTATATATCAGTACAAAAAAATGTTTTTTTGCAATAAAGTAAAAATCTTGTCTGGTATTTTTTTCTTTAATTCTCTATAACTTTTTAAATACTAAGAATTTGCATATCAAAAAAAAATTACATCAGTAAGCTTATTTATTGTAGTTTTAAAAAATATGTTATGTGTGTACACTTAATCAACAACAAGTACTAGAAAAAAATTTGGGAAGGTGACGCGACGTCGGGGTAGAGCGCGTCTTCTGGCAGCGGTTTGAGATGACGGAGCTGAAAATTAATAGAATTATTTAAATATTTTTGTTTGATGTTGAACGACTGTAAATGTGACATAAATACAAATTTAACTTACGGTAGATTTCTGCATTTTAGGCTGAATTTCAACTCAAACTTGAAAAATAAATGGAAAGTAGATAATAACGGTGAGGTGAATCATCTCCTTCTCTTTTGCAATCCTATTTCTGGGGACTGGGTAAATTTTGTTGCGGTGCCGTTAACTGGCTCTACACATGTACACTTTGACACACGGTGGGCAATATATATAGTACGGGCATTTGAAAATATGAGGTCAAAAAAAAACCCCAATGCTAATGTTTGTGCACAGAAGTTCCTTATGATCACAAAAGTACATCCTTAAAAACCCCTAACTCCTAGGGAGTGCATCGTGTACCGCCCCCTCCGCCCCCAATTCGTCCCGTTTGCAGAGTGGTTTACTGTATTTTTTATTGTACTCAAAAACGGTAAGGAGTTTGGTGAAAACTGTCAAGATAATAACTATTCCTCATTAAACTACCTACCAAACGGTACTAGTTTCATACTAATTGGAACTTTTGTCATTGACATGAAGTTGTAAATATAAAAGAAAATGAAAATACTTCAATTTTTACAAATTACTCAAAAAACCGTAAAATTATTGATAACGCCTTGGAAGTAAACGTTATTCCTCATACGTTTGTCTACAAAATGCGATTGCATTTTCTTAAATTACCCATTAAGTAATGAAGTTACAGTTCATTATATGTGAGCAGTTAAACATATGATACTGAAAGTTAACATATTTTCCACAGTAAGTCACATTGGAATATTACACTAAAGCCTAATAGTTCCAGATCTGCTTGTATTTACGTATTCAGTTGTCATTTAGAAACAAATACTCATTGTTTGCCTAAAAATCAAAAACATAAAATAAATAACTGTTATTTATACAATTTAATCATCTAAGTCATCAGATTCTTTATTATCATTTAAGTTGCCACATGATGAACCACAGCAAAGTCCACACAAAACATTACATTTCAGTCCAGTGCACACGCAATCGCATCTATTTCAGCAAACGTTTTTGCAAACACAAGACATAACGTTCATTAAGTGGTCTAGTGCAGGAGGCAGCCTGGTCGTCACTGGTATTAAATTGATTCCCACAGTTTTCCATCCCCAATCCTGTGGATTTAATTGGTGCCCAAGCCATCCTTGTACCTGCAGGTACATGCGCAATGAGTGTTGGGCGTACGCATCCAGAGGTAGGTGGCAAGGATACTTAAATGCTTACAGCTGAAAACATGCATTAACTGACTGTGTGGCTATTTTGCGCAGATTGCTCTCAACTCGTCGAGCGTTTTATAACCGCAGTTGTTATCATAGAGAGCCAGGGCAAATTCGCCAACTGCGACTGTATCTTCTTGGGGGTGATGAAAAATTCATCAACGATAAAGATTGCTGAAGTTTCTTCTAGGTATGCTTTTTCCCTCATTGAAAAAGGAGCTTGTAGCGTCACAACCAGTAAAAGCATGAAAAAAGCACGACTTTCTACATAGCATCCATTTTATTTTTTATTTGGGCGACATCGTATTCTTTGCCAGCCGTCTGAATAGAAGGAGAGTGCACAACTTTTATGTTTGTACCTTTGATCTTGCAACTAGTATAACCCGAATAACAGAATTGACTTCAAATAGTAATTGTAGCCACAGAGACATAAAACATATTAAACCGCTTTTATTTAAAAAGGAAAAGCAGTAAACTGGATAAACGGTAATTTTGATCAAACAACGTCAAGTTCGTTAAAACACTTGGGAAACGTCTAGGCGCCACAGACCGAAATCCACTAGCCGCGCGATCACTTCTCAATATATCAATTCGCAGCGTCACCTTCCCGATTTTTTTTCTAGTACTTGTTGTTTATTAAGTGTACACATATATGTATACTTTTAAAAACTACAATAAATAAGCTTACTAACGTAATTTTTTTTACATGCAAAATTTTAGTATTTAAAAAGTTATAGAAAATTAAAGAAAAAAATGCTATACAAGATTTTTACGTTATTGCAAAAAAAAACTATTTGTTTTGTATGGATATATTCTAAACTGTAATCAGAAATGAAATCTACGTCCTTATTTTATACGAAAACGGTACCAAAAATGTCTAAATAGTAGGTAATACTACATCGGTGATAATTTTTTGTTTGGAGCGCAGCGGGTGGAAATTTTGCGTTCACCCAGCTCCCTCCCTTCGGGTAGAACTGCTGGGAACCGGGCTCAATCTGATTAGTTTCATCCAGGGAACATGTGTGCCAAGTTCGATGCTCGTGTCACAAAGTGAAGGGTTCCCATACAAAAGGTCTCAATAGGCCCCGGGCTAATAGTAATGTAACCGAGTGACGGCATAGCACTATTCATATAAAAAATTTGTATCTTCGACATTTCTGTAAATATCAATAAAACTCTTTCACTTATTAGTTTTTCTTAGTAAATAAGAAGTAAACATATTTCAATAAAAAATGTATATGTTTTCAACAAAAACATTATTTTTTTCTAATTATGAAAACAGAATAAAGTTAACAATTAAACCTTTCAAAAATTTTTGTTCTTGATTCGTATTTCGATTAATGTCTTCACATATTATTTAGGCAAAATGAGCACAACATAAATGTATAGGTATTTTATGGTGCAAAATATTCGATTCTCGGTTACGAGCATAATAGTAATCAAAACAAAAATTCAAATAATCTAACAAACTATAATTATTAAAAGATTTACAAACAGCATTCAACATGGCAAACAAAAAATGCAAAAAATCTACTAGATTACGAAAAAATGCTGGTCAGTCTTTATTTACTTAAGAAAAAAATTAAAATCATCTAGCAATTTGAAAATTGATTGAATATCGTGTACTGCAGACACCATGGAAAGTACTGGACATATTCTATAAGTATTTCTGAGGTTTGTAACTCCGATATAAAATAAATTCTTTTACACCGAATTGTTTAATTTATTGAAAGCCGATCCGATGCTACATCCAGTAGCATAGAAATGCAAGAACGGCATGTCTTAGCTTTTTAATACGGCTATTTATTTATTGCTACACAATTTAGGAAAAGTTACTTCTTTAATGTATTCACCCTGTTGCTTTTTACTTGCGTATTTTACGTATTTAAAAACAATTGAATACGTGTTATTAACACATAGAGATATTTTTTCCTTAATACGTAACGATAAAATTCTGTTTTCTATTACAAATTATTTCATTCAGTAATTTTACTTCTAATTCAAAACTATACCTTCTCATATATTGTTAATTTTATTGCGGATTACTTTCGATAAATTCACTAGCTGTGCCGGAAGGACAGTCAGTGTCTATGAGTTCGGGCTACAAATATTTAATAATTCTTTAAGAACATTTTCAAAATTTGATGAAATTTTTGATTTCATAATAATAAAATCGTTTTTACCCGTAGTTTCATATGTTAAAATACCATAATTCAAACTAGGTATTCCAACAACTTATAATTTAATTTAGTTTAGCTAATACTTTTTTGAAATGTTTTAGAATTTTCTTCGTGTTATTTTCATTCAGAATTTGAACATTCGTTATTTTTCCTCAATTTTTTAAATTTATGTATTTAATCTTTTTTCTTTTGGTAAAGTATGTAATTCGCAATATAAAATTTTTACAGGGAGTTTCATAAAATGTATTGTTTCGATTAATATACAAAACGGCTGAACAGATTTCAAATACATACACACATTAAACTAATAACACCCCTCTTTTTTCGTCAGGTGTTAAAAAACAAAAATGACAAGACTCGCTCACGAACCTAGTTAAAAATGAAAATAGATGGGTACCCTACGCAGTTTATATGAGGAACTGACCTAGCGCAACTTTAATAAACACTGTGAAAGCGGGCCATGCACCACCTTGGACTACCCAACGTGCACAGCGAGATTTATGAAAGTGCACCACATTTATAACTAGTTACGTACTAATGCCACTAATACGTTGGTGCGGGGCGCGCAGGGGGTACGTCACCCGTCAGTAAACAAACTCATCTCATCGACCTCATAGTAGTCTCATAGTCTACATAGCACAGTCCACAGCAGAGCTGTGTCGGGTTTTGACGCATCGTGAGCTCATGTAAACTCGTTCCGATTTACACAGTGCCGTAAACCGTAAAACTAGGTAGGGAAAGTGATAGTGGTATGAATCGAAAAGAACCGGTAGTGTTGATAAGTATTTCTTCGATGCCAAATATGTAATAGTGAGATGGGAATTTTTTTTTTATATTTGTCAAGAGTTTTCCATCGACAGATAACAGGTAAAACCTGAATTTTAACTAATAATTTAATTCGTTTTACTAGATTTTATTTAGTACTGGTTATTAAGTTTTTATAAAGTTTCTATTTCAGAATTTCAACTCGATATACCTACTTACATCTATTTTAAACTGTTCCGATTCGAGTGAAACTCGCCTACGGATGTATGCAGTTAAAATTCATAACGGAAAGGTATTTACCTAAAAATGGGTTCGTCGCTAACAATACTATTTTGCGTTTGATTCACTATCAATTGAAACAAACCTATAGACGACGTTGTATTTTGTATCGAGGGTAGTAAAACGTAAAGATGTGAAGGCTTAGAATGAATTGCACTACAATTTATTTTTTAACTAAGTAAAGGATTTCGTACTAATAAAAATATGTTGGTTATTATTTCTCATGTCTTGAAAACAAATAAAAGAGCACAAGCGACCTAATCTACAACTACGAATGCAATATCGCAACTTTCACTGTTTTATATTGTTTTAAATAGCTGTATTCCGAGTATCTATTGTATATATAAGAAACAGGATGTAGCAAAATGTTACTGATTATAACTGGCTATTTTTAATATTAATATAGCTATTTCAAAAAAAATATTAAGTACCGGAAACGTTCAAATTAAATGCCATTAAGGATACAACACGCTGCTATCTTTATTCATTCTATGAATATAACTGATTTATAACTTTTCATATCTTATTATAAAAGGCCGGAGAGAAAGTTTTGTCATATTATGCATGTCATGTGTACGTTTGAAGTTGTAGTCGTTCCATGATTTTACTTTATGTCTCTGGCTGGTTTTTAATATCATTAATAATTGACATTTTCTGTCGAGCTGATGAACACATTTCATTTCAATAACGCCAGACCACAGACATCGTTAGCCACTCGGCGAAAATTTGGACTATAGACTGAATGGGAATCCATCATATATAACCAGGACCTTGCCCCTTCAGATTTCTATCTATTTCGGTCACTTCAGAAGTCTTTAATTAGCGACATCAAGAAAGGACCATCACAACGACTTGACGCAATTTTTTATCAAAAATCGAGGAATTTTTACAGCATTAGGATCGCGACACTATTTACAAGATGGCAACTTGTTAGTAATACATTATAATAATAATATTGTAAGTAGGTAAATTTAATATGAATTTATATTTAGTTTTTTAATTTAATTTTTTAATTAAGGTGTAATTTTTTATTACAAATACGAAGAAACCTTCTCCCCGACCATAAAATTTTACTGTTAATTACAGAAAAGATTCAGTAGGTACCTACCTACTATTAAAATACTGTTTGCGTTTGTGTGCAATGCATAGGCTGCCATGATTTTTTGACCTTTTAAAAAGCCGCAGAAGATAATGCAACAGCCAAACTTAGATCAAATCGAAAGCAGTGCAGTGGCGATCCACGTAGACTAACGCACCAATGCACTGAGCTTATTTTATAGGAATGTTTTTCAATAAACTGATTTACTCATTGCGATAAGCATTTATGAATAATGTAGGTATATACAATTACAAGAGACATATAGACAAAAAAGTTTATGTAATCAAATGTGCTTCCGGCTATTCTTTAATAAACAATTTGGGTGGTCACCAATTGCCCTCCTTAAACCATACGATTTGTCCCGACTCGGTATTGGCTACGCCACTGAAAAATTGGCTGAAAACGTGTCGCAGGCAAAGTAAAGTTCGGTTCTGTAGCTGTTTTAGAGAAAAAAAATCCACTTATCTCGCAGTCTAAGCAAAGGGCTCTGATTCTGTTAATGAGTGTAAAAAATTAAAAATACTCGTATCGAGTAGCGTCCACAAACAAGGTGGTTGTTTTTTGGCCCTTTTGTTTAGAATCCTCATCTAAATTTATTTCACTTATTTTAACATTGAAAATGTTCATCAGATCGTTGTCGTGGGGGAGTGGAAATCATAATTCGGCTAATTTCTTAAATTTATGATAGTAAATAAAACGCAATGGTGTCAAAAGATGCAAGGGCTTGTGGGGTATCATCGTATAATACTAAATTTTCTAAAATCGGCCTGTAACTCTTTCGGGAAATCGAAAATGGTGAAAAAAAGACGAAACAGGGCAGGTGCTCTTTTTATTGAATGATTATCAGATCAGTTACCCTGGAGATTGAGATTCGGCTAAATTTCAGAAAGTTATGTTAGTTACGAAAGGCAGTAGTGTCAAATGATGCAGGCGCTAGCAGGGCATCGTATGGTAGCTAATTTTCGAAAATTAGTCTATAGGTTTTTTCGAAAAATTTAATAAAATTGTTTGACAAAAACGTGTCATAAGTTTTTATTTTTGATTTTCATTTTCAATGTTTTTTCCGATAGTTGCAAAAAGCGCGAAATCTGTTAAGTTTGGGGGGGGGGGGGGGGGATCTCAGGAACCTTCGTGAGCCTAAGCAGAATAACCCACCTAAGTTTCGACGCAATCGTATAAATGATATAAGAACGCATAGAGGACAACATATAAAGAAACATTAACTTTACCGGGACTGCTAAAGGGACGCGACTGTCCCTGATATGTTAGATGGTCGTCAATTTAATTTAGTAATGAATTACGGAAAATATACGAAAAAAGTAAAAACCTATATCTTAGCAAAAGTAACTGGTGACGGTAAAATTATTGAAACTGAAATACAGACGGATGGACTGAATAAAATTAAAAGGCGTCTAACTAGTAGTTTCACTATAGAACCCTAAAAGTGTCGAAGTAGTTAGTAATTTATTAGCATTACCTACGCCCATTGTTCCACTGACAATAGCAAGCTATACCGAGGTCGAAAACGCATTCATAATTCGCTACTGTTCTAGGGCAGTATGAGTAAATAAGGCGATGGAGACGGTGTGCGAGCGCGGCGATGGCGCCTGCGCCGTGAGCGCGCTCACCGCGGCGCTGCACGCGCTGCACCTTTACTGCGTTGCAATCGTCGTCGCGCTCTACCGCTGCTGCACCACGCTGCACCCGGCCAGGTCACTGCAACCGCTTACGTGATGATACATTTTGTGAATCAGGCTCGAAACTGATGATGAATGTATGTGACGCGACAGATTCGACAGACCGCTTCCATGGCGAGGTCAGACGCTGCGCGGCGTGGTGGGATTCGCGCTGAGTGCGACATGGTGCTGCAGTGCAGCAGTAGCTGCATTGCGTCCATCGGCGCGGGTACGCCTGGCGGCGGCCGTGCTGGCGCCGATAGGCTGGGTCGCCGCGACCGGGTTGCACGGGGCGCTGTGGACCCGACACCTCCGCGCGCCGCTTCTCTACCTTTCCTCTTACTGGCTGCTTACTGCAGCAGCGTCCACCGCCGCACTGGTTGAACGCCTTGGTACTGGAGCCTTCACCCTTGAAGTCGATGTCTTCTTGCACTCCATGTCACTACTACTGTCATTGATTTTAGCCGCCATCGACATAATCTGCTTCTACGAAGGAGTAAGTTACATTCATTTTACTTTTTTCATCGTTTTGAGGTTTTTGATATAAAGTGAGCTGAACACTCACGAAGGTACCTACATAGTTATCAGCTCCGAATGACGATAATGGAGAAAGTAACGGAAAGAAAGCGGTTCGGAGACGTCGGCTGCTCGCCGTTTATATGCCTCGGTAACTCGGCCATATAATTTGGATTTATATCTTTTAATGCATTGCGTCGAAAGTCTAACATCAAATGTGCCTAGCGCGTGCTATGCGAGTTTCGCCGACACGGCGGCGCGGCGGTGGCGGCGCGGCGGCGCCATAGGTATATCTATGGCAGCGACGTATTTTTGTAAAGCATGATCTCACAATCGCTTAAAATGGTTTTTTAATGGTTTATAAATGATTTTATATACCTACCGTATACACATTTATATACCGCAACTTAAATACGATATTTTCATAATATCAAAATTAAACGTTTTAACAAACTCACACCTAAAAGCCGTCAGGTAAACAAAAAAATATTAAGGTACAACCTTTAAAAAGAGTGAAATCAAAATAAATATGTTTTACCCAACACAATAAAATTTAAGATGTTAATTAAACGTCGTGCGTGACCCGTAGGCTGCCTAAATAAACTTTAGTTGTTGATTTATTTTTAAAGATTTGTAGGCCTCTGATGATGATGATAGTGAAAAAGACATTTTCAATATAAATATCTACTACAGCGCCCATGGTGGCTTAAAACCATAAACTACTTACTAATCTAAAAACTGCATCAAAATATTGGTTTTTAGACAAACACATCAGGAGGAGCGCCACTGGTTTTTGCTGTAATATCTATGTAATAGAAAAAACCGGATCAAAATCTGTTTAAAAAAATACATCAACTGCAACGCTATCCGGTGGCCAAAACTGTAAAACATATTTAATTACCTGCTCTGAAGTGATGCTATGTAGTATTTAAAAAAGAACCGGCCAAATACAAACCGGACGCGCACACGAAGGGTTCCGTACCACCATACAATATAAAAAAAAGAGCGCGACGTTAATCGAACTTAACCATTAATCGTTATTATTATGAAATTTAAGAATTATTGTACAAATATATTTCATTTTTATTTCGTTAGTTATTTAGAAGACGCTCGATCCTCTCTGGCTAATCCTAAAAGTAATAACATGAGTGCACTAATAGCTAGAGACAATTTTTATTACTTACTTTATTACAGTGAACCTTTGACTTTTAATATCGATTGTGAAGAGAATAAGCTAATAAATAATAATAAGAGAATAAGCAAAGAAAAGCGTAATTTTATAGTACCTAGTAATATAATGTAGTTTTCATCATAAAATGTTTTTCTTTTTTAATTATCTTTTTCAACATCATCACAAAGATAAAATGCATCTAGTTTTCGCTTATTGGCTAAATGCCATCTGTCATTTTCTATAGAAATTTTACAAAATTTTGACTTATAAAAGTACATTTTATAATTTAAACTATTACTCGTTAAATAATACAGTATAGTTAGCTGTGATAGTTTTCCTTTTAACTACGTTATATATATTCCTGTCATAAATTTTTTTCACATATCCAAAAACAACGGTTTAGCTGGTAAAGGGGGGCGGGACACGTGATTCTAACAAAAATTAGGACTTTATGAGAGCATATCTCAACAACTGTTGACTTAAATAAAAAAAAATTGTTTGAAACGTTGATATCATTTTTTAAGACCTATCGTTTGGTGGTTTGGCTCTCGCATTAATTACAATGAACTTTTTTTTCGTACTTCAGTTATGTATGTATGTATATATGTACATGTATGGCGACCTATCCCAAAAAAAAATTCTTAATTTCTCTACGTCGTCGTGTAGCGGTTCCTAGATTATACGTACCTTCTAAATTTCATCTATATATTGCCAATAGTTTCCAAAAGAAACCACAGACAGACAGAAATACAGACGAACAGACGGACATGCCGAAACTATAAGGGTTCCTCTTTTGCCATTTGGCTACGAAACCTTAAAAAGGAATGAAGATGCAAGCCGTTTTAGAAAAATAAATTTATTGTGGCGCTCCCTGGTGGTCATTATCCGTAAAATATCTCTGAGGACTTGTTTTAAGGGGATACCTATGTAATATGAAATTCGTATCGAAATCGGTCCAGTATTTTTTGGGGAAAATGGTAAGACATATGCACAAACGCACAATCTCTTATAACAAACGCATATATATACATATACCATCAGTGCCCTGTTGTGGGTAAAAGGATGAAAACAATCCGGACGAGCGGTTCACACCGCAGTAGAAATACGGAAGTTAGCACAATACGAAGGAAGGCACCTACGGATTGTGTACGAAGCACAAATTGAACACGAATGAATATACGAGGAACAATGCTATTTACGCGAGAATTTCACAAATAAGTAACCTATATGTTCACACATCTTATGCTTCAATACCAAGTCCGATTAATAGTTAGAAAATAAACCGATTATGTCCCCCTTACAGGAAGGAGATTATCACAAGTCTACTTGAAACGCATTTATAGTCAGCATTAGCCTTTAACACTCGATAATAGCTAGGTTTAAAAGAACTGTATGTAACACGTGAGTAAAGAAAACTATAATTGCATGAATATCGGGTTCTTCGACCCGTCACGTAGACGTGACACGAATGAAATATATAATCCTCATACTAATGGAGTGCACACTCATGCATTTACATACGCCCGTCCATTTTTATGCTCTCATTAGAATAGTAAAAAACTTTATATTAAAATGTCTTAATGCTCTAATTGAATTGTTCACACAAGAAATATATATCCCATCAAAAACAATACTTGTCAAAAAAACCAAGTTTCGCAACTCAGTTGTTCTGCGGTAAAAAGTTGTGAGATCCATGTAATACCAAGTCGGTTATTAATTTATTCAGTCTCTACTTGTAAGTCTCTACTTGTAAGTATGTAATGTTTTATATAAATATATTGAGACTTGGCCATCGCACTAAATAATTGAATTTACATGTGTTTTCAGGCGATTGAATTTACACGTGTTTTCAGGCGATGGCCAAGTCTCAATATATTTATATAAAACATTAACATACCCGACTTGGTATTACATGGATCTCACAACTTTTTACCGCAGAACAACTGAGTTGCGAGACTTGGTTTTTTTGACAAGTATTGTTTTTGATGGGATCTCATTTCTTTTTGTATATTGTAGACAGTTCTACTTTTTTCCTTTTCGGTACCTTCTACTTATTGTATATATGTATATCTACCAGCAACGAATTTTCTTAAAGCCCTCTCCCTGACTTATGAACTTTTCTTATTTTTGTAGGTAGCCTTCCGTTTTCTCTTTTCCGGTACTACTTCTTGAGCTTCAGCTACAGTTTAATATAATAATAACTGCCGTAATAAAACATCGTTACGAATAAAGCCAGTATTGAAAAATTTAACTGAAGACTTGGCTGTATGGGCTTAATTTTCTTTGCGGTCTTTTCTAGATTTTTTAGTTTTTCCTTGATTCATACACCAAACACTACTTATATTACAAATTTGAAGCTTCTAGGTCTGCTAGAAGTGCCTTAGAATTTTGATGATCGTTGAGTCAGTGAGTGACAAAATTAAGAAATTTGACCCGTTATAATTTCTTAAAAATACTGGTTCAAATTGAATGAAGTTTGAAAATATGCTTATATAATATGCCTGCATGGTTACCGAAAATTTCAGTCTTCTAGTTTTATCCACAACGAAGTTACAGGGGGTCGAAAATGGTCTGAATTGCTTCGAGAAAAGGATGGTACGGCCGTGACGCTTTTTTGCTCGACTTGGTGGGGGCACGGCCGTGCCCCCAGATTATGTATCATACAAGATATAAGAATAATGTAAAGCCGTTTCTCATAATTTATGCTTTGATCCAAAAATCTATAATAACAAAATTAATTATAATATTGATATCATATGCTTATGAGTTGAGATAATTATGTTACATGTGTGGAAACTTCGAATTAGTAATAATTCAAGATTGTCAAGAAGACCACGTGACCGTTCTATGGAGCCAAATAAGACCGTAATGACCGTATTTCAGATGCCAACATCTTCCATTCGCGATCAGAAGGCTTACCCGAAGACCGACACAGATGTCTCTTATAAATATAACGATTCATACTTTTACTCGAAAATAACATTCTTCTGGTTGAACAAATTTCTATACAAAGGACACAAATCACCTCTGGAAAAAGAAGATTTAAGACAGCTACCGGAAAAAGAACACTCATCCATACATTGCGATAAATTTCAGAAGATATATTATGACAAAATGGTAAGTAGGCGTTGCCGACGGCTATTAACCCAACGTTCGTCTTGATCTCCCGACACCTATGCTAATAAATCTGAATAGACAAATTAATTTATCGCAGGAAAAGGCCTTAAACAACGGAAAAGGCTGCAATTTGTGGCGATGCTACGCTAGAATGGTTTGGCCGAATTTTTACATCGGTGGAGTTTTGAAACTTCTCGGGGACGCGATGAGCCTCGTACCAGCACTTGGCTTGGCGCTGATCGTGCACTACATACAGCACCCATACACAACGACCTACGACGCGAAATCGCCAGTCACATTTGAAGAATTCAGCAGCAATGTATACGTAATGATCTTTGTCATAACAATGTGCGCGGTGTGCCAATCGCTGCTTTCACAGAACTCGACACATTTGGTGACCGTCGAGGGAATACGTTTGAAGACCGCATTACAGGTAGATCTTTAACATGATTATAACTTCGTGTACACCGAGTCTGTCCTATACTACTAACTAGAAGCCACATGAACGTGTATTCGGTGTCCAAAGAAAGAAACTTTTTGGTTTTCGCCGCAGTCGCTACTGCGGTAGGTATAACAGTACCGACCGAATGGCCAGTGGTTAGAGACCTAACTGGGAAGCCAAAGGTCGCGGGTTCGATTCCCGCACGGGACAAATATTTGTCTGAGTGTATAATATGTATATATGTGTATATTAAAAAAATTATAATAATAATAATAATAATATGTAAGTATATCAGTTGTCCAGTAACACAAGCATAATATTTGCTTACTTTGGGACTAGATGGCGCTGTGTGGGATATTCCATGTATTATTATTATTATTACAGTAAGTGAGAATTAACATGGTAGCTCGGGTGAACTCGGAAAAAGAAAAATCACAAATTATTCCGAACTTGTGCCAATAATTAAACTTATAATAAAATTCATTGTAATATGGACTCTACTCTTAGCACTGCTCTAGCACCACATAAAGGAGGAAACAGTATTTCGATGGCTATTAGATTTGTAACGAAGAACATGTTTTAGATTGACTCAAGTGGATGTTACAGGGACTCGTGTTCGAAAAATGTACCCGGCTGGCACCCTGGAACGCGAGTGCTTCCGATGGAGAGGAAGAGCGCACGCCACTTCTTGAACCCAAAGCCGAGCCACGGTCGTCACCCTCGGGGCTGTTGACCAACCTGGTATCCCAAGACACCTATAATATAATGTCTTGCGTTTGGATTTGCCACTATATTTGGGCAATCCCACTTAAGGTTTGTACTGTCATCACCATATGTAACAGAATCGAAAATGAAATAGGTACTCATACTGTGAGTAAAGTATATTTTTTCAGGTCATTCTAATATTGTATCTACTGTACTCAAAATTGGGTGCCAGCGCACTCATTGGTTCGGCAGTGAGTATACTGTTAATAACACCACTGCAGTTTTTTATCGGTAAAAAAATATCAGACAATTCCAAGGAAATATCGATGACGAGTGATCACAGGATTTCGAAAATGACAGAAATATTGCAAGGCATCAATGTCATCAAACTTTACGTTTGGGAAGACCTGTTCAAGGAGAAAATATTGAATCTTAGGGAAGTGGAATTAAAATTGCTCAAGAAAGATTCAATATATTGGAGTCTTTTAAGTGAGTTGTTACATTTATATGTACAAGTGAAAATTATTTCTTCCTTGTTATGAGACAATGATAAATTTATTGGTTTTTGCAGCGTTCTCTACACAAGTCTCTACAGTGGTAATAACAGTTATTACCTTCTTTATGTACTGCCTTTTAGAAAACGGGGAGCATTTTACGGCCGTCAACGTTTTCGCTGGTTTGGCACTGTTTAATCAGCTATCTATACCACTTCTTGTCCTGCCGGTGACGGTGCTGATGGTTATTCAAGCAAAGGTAAAGGCTTTTATTTATTTTTATACATTATTTTTATGTTTTAATTATATATTGGCCCTACGACTTTTCTATTGCAGGTGAGCACGACGAGAATCATAGATTTTTTATCATTACCAGAATCTTGTAATATCAAGGAAGAAATATCAATATCTAGAGAAAAAATAGGTAAACCTTCAACTGAATATGATGACGCGTGTAATGTTACACAAGAGACAGATAGCTCTGATACCGAGACTGAAGGTGACGGGGAGACGCTCTCTAAAGATCAAACGAAAACTCGGAGAGTCAGCACACATAAAATAATAGTACAATATAAAAACGCCGCATTTTCTTGGACGACTAAAGATATTTCCGGAGTGGAAATAGACAACCTCGAAATACCCACTGGTAAGGCAATTTAAACATCACTAATATTTATACCCATTAACAATAAAATTTACACTATAATAGTTTAAAATATTTATTGAAAGGAATAAATTCTTTAGTGAATTTGGCAGAATAGATTCAAATATTTAATAATTCGAATAAATTGCTTATTGAATGCCGTTGGGTCTGGTTTAGTTTGCAGAATGATACAAATTCTTGCCATTATTAGTGTAAAGTGTAAAGGGCAATGGTAAAGGGCGAGTTAACATGCATCGATTTATTTGCAGTACTTTTGGATTGTAAACAAATTGTACGTAATTTTCAATACGGCTTGTTTGCCTGATAGGTACAAATTTTCGAACGATTGCGGTATGAAATGAAAGTGGAAAAAATATTTCACACGTAAAATAATGCATGATTTTTCGCAGGTAAACTGATAATGGTAGTTGGTGCTACCGGAGCTGGTAAATCATCGCTCTTGTCAGCTGTCGTTGGAGAAATGTATTTAGACCGTGGGGATGTTATTTGGACCGGGTACGGAAACTGTTATTTACATACACTTATTATTTATAAGAAACGCTGTATTTTTTTTTATTATTGACTTACAATATACGCTAAATGCTAAATCTAATTTAAATATATTCAGCTGACCCATCATGGACATTAAATGTTTTATATGGCATTTTTTGGTAAAACCACCAGTACGTACCAACTTAGTAGGTAACAATGTAAAAATATAGCAATAGCGTATCACAGGATGTACCTACGGTATAACGATGTCAATTTGCCACTTGCTCTGGAACCTGGTGAATGCTCTACCTTATATCTTATTTTTATAAAGCCACTGTTACCTATATTATATTGTTAGGTGCTCGTCGACATGGTACGCAGGTCAGCCACCGTGGTTGCTAGAGGGATCGGTGCGCGACAACATAGTGCTAGGTGGTGCGTGGTGTTCCCGCCGTTATGCAAAGGTGCTACGTGCTACTGGTCTTCGGCCAGACCTTCAATTGCTGCCTGGTAGGTATTTTACTGAAAAAAAGCTAATTTAAGACGTATTTTCATTTTAATGCTTTTAGATGCTTGTAGAGAAATTTCTCATTGCTACATGAACTGTTGCGAATTGGGTGATATTGAAAATATATATCAAGAATATAATGTATGTGTGTATGTATGCATGTACCTATGTATATATCTTTGGTATTTCTTTGACAAGCCCTGTAGCTTAAACGGCTTGATGGATTTCAACATATGAATGAGTGTCGTTAGATTCGCCTATAATTAAAATTTATACAATTATAACAAAAAAAAAATTATAAACAAAATTAAATTCGGTAGTAGAGGATGAAACTTATAAGCTCTTATATGTTTATCTCTATCTCTTTCTTAAAAAAGGAGTCTAACATTATTGTAAATGGCCTGAAGTCATAACAAGCAGGACATTTTAAATATTTATAACTTTGTTATTAATTATTTTTTCAAATAATTTAATTGCTATTATATATTTAGAAAACTCTTTCATATAAAATAATAAAAAAGTAGTGAACTGCCTTATTGTACTGTCATGTTTTTTATAGATAAATTTATTAATATAAGAGCTTTTATAAGGTTAATGCATTTACATAAACTATTTTTATTTGAATATAGAGCACCACACTTCAACTATTTTATTTAATGGGCTCCAAAATCGAGGGTTATTTGTATTGTGTTTTCAAATTTTTACTACTGTCAACTCTTAATTCTCTTATCAATTTTGTCCAACCGAACTGTGATGTACTTATTACAGAGGGTGACAGCACGCAGCTAGGAGCCCATGGAGCGCCGCTGTCGGGCGGGCAACGAGTGCGCGTGTGTGTGGCACGGGCCCTTTACTCACGAGCGAAGGTACTAGCTCTGGATGAGCCACTGGGTGCGTTGGATGCAGCGTTAGCGCGGCACGTCGTGGCACGTGGGCTGGTGCCGGCTGCGCGCTCCGGCCGCACTGTGCTGCTTGCCACCAACCGCCTCGAGCTATTACACTACGCTGACATGGTATATAACAACATATTAACCTGAAAACTAATAAATGTATACGTACTAAAACGGCCTATCCCAGGTTTCCTTAATAAATGATTCGCTTAAAGCACTGCATTAGGATAAACCATCCATCCGACAGGTTTTTGAAGTTATGTAATATGGGAGCATAAATTTATATTTGGCTAATACATTATACATCTATCTATGTTACCGTGAATGTCCGATGTTGGAAAATGTTACGATGCATATATACCGTTGACAATCTCCAATTTCGTTGGTACGAAACTGACATATTTTAGTATTTTTATTATGTGGGGTCAGGCTCGTTATATGTCAGCAGTAGTCAGCACACACTGGGACGATTTCGTGAATCTTACAAATACTAGTTAAGAAATCATGTGAATGTCAACATTCCCCGGTGTTTGGTTGGAAAACGGGATTTAATATGACTATCATTTTAATTGATTAATTAAAGTAATTAAAGGAATCGGGTCACTGGCTACACGCACTCCCATCCAAAAACATCGGTACAGTTTTGGATCCCGTTTCACTACGCATCGCTGTGTGTTTGCGGTTAGGCACAGAAGTGTGCAAGCCTCATCAATGCCCATGTGGCCGTGGTGTGGACCGGCTGGGGTCGCCACGGACTTTCGTGTCTCAAAAGTGCCGGTCGTATCTACCGCCACGGAGCCATTAATAACTTGATCCGCCGGGCTCTTGTGACAGCATCTATCCCCTCATCTTTAGAGCCGAAAGGTTTGTTCAGGGACGATGGCAAGAGACCCGACGGAGCAACGTTGGTGCCTTGGTGCCTGGGCCGTGCTTTGATGTGGGATGCCACATGTGTGGATACTCTGGCTCCGTCCCATGTCCGGGCCACGCCCCAGAGTGCTGGTGCGGCGGCCGACCAGGCCCAATTATGTAAACGTCGCAAATATTCGGGGTTGATTCCTCACTACGAGTTTGCGGCGGTTGCAGTAGAGACACTCGGTCCGTGGTCGTCTGATACGAAAAAATTCGTAAAGGATTTGTCCACCCGTCTGGTCAGCACTGCTGGCGATCCCAGAGCGGGTGCCTATTTCGCACAGCAACTGAGCATCGCTGTGCAGCGCGAAAACAGTGCAAGCGTAATGGGATCGATGCCACATGGGACCAACCTGGACGGTATTTTTATGTTGTAAATATTGTAAATATTGTTAATTAGTCTAACACAGTAATTATAAATTTTAAATTAATAAAAAGAATTTCTGGTCGACTTCAAATTGACGTAAACCAAACTTACAAAAGAAACTCTGCGGTTGGACTATCCACCAATCTTGGCCGATTTCAAACTAATCAATTGGCTTCTGGGCTTTAGCTCGTTCCTCTGCTTCATATCCCTCTTCACATAGATAAACCTGACCTGACATATCTCTTTAGAATTGAGTGAAAACTATTTTAAGACTCAAATGTTCATAAAAAGATAAAGAAATGGACTTCCAACAGCAAGCTGTGTATCTTAAAATACGCAGTAACAAAGTGGACATCCACAGTGATGTGTATTCCCTCGATGTCAAAGTGTCCCCCCATCACTGGTTCATTTTCTCGTCCCTTAAACATTATTAGAATTTTTCATATATTTTTGCGAGTTAACGCTTTTCTTATTTGCGATCCGGACACAACGAAGTTGCATTCAAATGTAAATTATTCGATGTCGAAAGTAATGAGCTAGGTACATAACTATGTGGCTGACAAAATGAAATCCATAGAATGTGTTTACAAATTCATATTTAATCCACCGGTAGGTGATAGTGATGGAAGACGGCCGTGTATCCTGTTGGGGTTGCGTCAGCAACTCAGCGACAGGCACGTTGTCGCATTGGTGGCGGCTGGCGAACGAAGCTCGTGCGGCTGCAGCTCGAGGCGGCGCGGGTCCTCCTGGTGGGACAATTCGCGAACGTACTTCCCTCGTGCGCGCCCTCAGTCGAGCCAAGCTACAAGGACTAGTAGTCGACGAGACGTCGGTTAGCTCAATTTCGTATTCTAATGCTTTGAGAGGTGATCGCCGGAAACTAAGTCATTGAACAACCGACTAATTGATAGCAAATATTACACGAAGAATTTAAAAAAAATATCAATGCTTAGTCTGTCTAAGCTAACAGTACGGATAGAAGCATGTGTCTTTTCGAAAATATTTATCATATCTTGCTCTTTTAGACAAGTTTAGACTTAGTCCGGCGCGACTATATGAATATTTGCGAACAGATGCATGATCGTATCCATACTGTAGGTATCCTGGCGTAGTACCCTTAATCAAGGTAATTCAGCTGACATAAGAAGGGACCTTATGACCTTCAGCTGACATAAGGGTTTTTACTCTTTCAGAAAAAAATATTCGTTTACAACACGGTTAGGTCTTTAAAACCAAACAAAAAAAAACGGTGGTTACACAACGTAGGTGAACTATTGAAAACAGAAAACGCACCTATTTAGAGTGGTACAATTCAATTAGAGCACTTCCGCCAGGATAAGGCATGACAGACCAAGAAAAATTTAAACAATTAATATTTCTATATATTCAGATGTTTTACAATGACGTACGGTGCCCGAAACATGGACTCTCACGGCAGGAGTGAACCACAAATTTAAAGTCGCTCAGCGTGCTATGGAGCGGGCTATGCTCGGTGTTTCTTTGATGGATAAAATCAGAAACATTGAAATCCGTCAAAGAACCAAAGTTGTCGACATAGCCGAAGCGATCAGCAAGCTGAAGTGGCAATGGGCCGGTCACATTTGCCGTAGAACTGATAACCGATGGGGTAGACGAGTTCTAGAATAGAGGCCACGTACTGGAAAGCGAAGCGTTGGACGCCCCCCGGCCAGGTGGACAGATGACCTGAAGCACCATACTGGGGGTAGTTGAATGCGAAAGGCGGAGGACCATGTGTGGTGGCGAGCCTTGGGAGAGGCCTATATCCTGCAGTGGAGAAACACGGGCTGATGATGATGATGATGAGATGTTTTACGGTGTCAGTTAAAATCAGGTAAGTTACCTTGTTTAAAGACACGCTAGGATATGCTAGCGAAAGAGAAGATTTGGCTATTATTTTGAAGTATATATATTTATTATGAATTATTCGGATGTTCGATGATGTAGGGTTTCAAGCGATCACGTCCTCCCGTACCTTAATTAATTAATAAAGAAATCGTTTCTTGATCCGAAGCTTTTCCGAACACACGTAGATGTATGCATGGGACACGGCAGGCGCGCACTTGTTGGCAGAGATACCAGCACGCGGGGGCGGAAGCTGGCGGCGGAAGACGAGACCCGCGCCATGCTCGCTGCAGCGACACCTGTCATCGCCGGCCTCACATTACCAAAATCGTCACAGGTTACGTTATCAATGAAACTGCATAAATTATTTAATCCAATTAGGGTGGCTGGTAAACTGAGCTCTGGTGTTGTTGCAATTAGGCAAAGAAGAAAACTAACCGATGTGCCTACAGCGAGGCTGGTTTATTTTAGCTACTTTCATAACATAATGTCATATGGCCTTCTGCTATGACATTCAAACAATATTTGTTCTGCAGAAAAGGGCTGTTCGAGCTATATATAAATTAAAATGTAGAGATAGTGTGAAGGCTCATTTTAGAGAAAGTAACATTTTGACAGTCCCTTGTCAGTACATTTATGAAAATATAATTTATGTACATAAAAACTTAAATGCTTTCTCTAGGGTGGGTGATGGCCACAACTTAAATACAAGACATAAGCATATGTTATCAATTCCCAGGTTCAGGCTCTCAAAGGTTAATAATTCTTTCATGGGAAATTGTATCCGTTTTTATAATAAAGTTCCAAAAGAAATGTTGGACTTGAATTCTAATCAATTTATAAAGCGAGTTAAAGTCCAACTCATGAAAAAAGCTTACTATTGTATTAGCGAGTATTTAAATGATAAGTGCGCATGGACATCATTGTAATAGTTGTAAGCACTTTAAATTAAAAAAAAAACAACAATTAAGAAAAACATATATTTAAATAAAATAAACAGGGAGGAGTTTCTTGCTGGTTCTTCTCCTTCTAGTTTTTGAACCGGTACCTAATCAATTTATTTTGACTTTCGATAAGTTTGTGTTAACATCTTATATTAAATAAAAACTTTTTGAATTTGAATTTAGGTACCTACTTATTAGCCGCGTAGTAGCCATTATTTTATCAAACTGAATCTTTTATAATTAAATTATTAAGCGGAATGCCTACTTCAGACGGGGGCGAGAGGTGCGGCGTACGATGAGCGCTGACGCAGCCAACATGCCGCTGCGCCGAACATTGAGGCGGTACAAAATTATAATAATTACAATTTTTTTTTGTAATCAGTGATGTTACAGGATCACTCTCGTATATAATTTGTACAAACAGATGGACCCCTAAACCGCTTCGTCGATTGCTGTCATCTGAATCGGATGCTGCAAACAATGAAGAAACATTGAACGGTAATTTAAGTTCTTATATTTATTATACCTAAGTGATAACATGCACCTTATCTGTCAAACTATGTAAATTTTCATATTCATTTTCCACATCTGAAGATAAACCAGATGCCATTAACGGAAATAATGTTGAGGCGGGTGGACCAAGCAGCGTCGAATTGTTAGTCGACACCAAACTTCCTCCAAATGCACACGAAGAGGACAACTCTGAGGAAGTATGTACACCGGATTTGATTATATTTTCATACATGATCATTTAGTTCCAAACTAGACAGAGTCTTGTATTATAGGTACTAGACGACTGATATTACATATTTAAATATTTTTATAATACATCATCATCATCATCAGCCCATTTTACCCCACTGCAGGGGCTTAGACCTCCCCCAGGGTGAGGAGGGGGGTTTGGAGCTTAAATCCACCACGCTACTCCATTGCGGGTTGGGGATTGTAACGACCGCCATCTATTAACAGCGTCCGGGACCGACTGCTTAACATGCTCTCCGAGGCACGGAGTCAGTGATACTTAATGTACTTAAGTCAGAAAACTCATTGGTACACGCCCGGATTCGAACCATGACCTTATAAATTTGAGACAGGTTCGTTGCGCTTTGGGCTATCACGACGACACGACAACTGATATTACATATTTAAATATCTTTATAATACATACAATAATATATATATATTTTAAACTCAGATACGGAACAAATATATATTTTCATGCTCACAAATATTTATCCCGGGTTACCACTACACCCATCTGCTAGTCATGAATGTAGTATAGTTCCCTAAAATATTTATATTAATTTTATGAATGTCGTAATATTCGCATATTATTTAATTAAAAAAAAAACGAGGAAGCAAGAGCTAATTTTAATTTAATTTATTTGAAATATTTTGTACAGCGTAACCAGCGTGACGCCTGGTGGGGATATTTGCGCGCATGTGGCTGGTGGGGTGCGGTTTACGGGTGCACAGCTGTCGCAGCGCAGACGATGGCCGTCGCCGCCGACTGCTGGCTCGCCACGGCCACCGATCGACATCAAAGCGAGCGATTACAAACCGATCAGGTTACTCCTGTTTCTCAAATACGCATCATCCAGATAATTAACGTTTTCGATTACTGCTCATAAATCGGTTAACACGACATATCAATAAATTATGTATACGAATAATTATTTATTTCTAAATAAATCTGCAATAAAAAATCTGTATATATCGTGTCATAATTTCCGATATCGTAGATATGGCGATATATTCAAGAGTACGCATGGTGGAGTGCGGGTAGTGCGGCGGCAGCCGGGTGTGCTCAAGCAGCGTGCGCGTGCGCAGGTGCGATGGCGCGAAGGTCGCTCCATGAGCGGCTGCTACACTCGACGCTGCACGCAACATTGCACCACCACGATATCACACCGCGTGGCGCCGCCCTACATCGCTTTTCCGCTGACGTACACGTCATAGATAGAGTAAATATACTTAAATTTCTGTTACCATTAAATTATAAATAACCATTTCTACGTTCCAGTTCAATTACCTACTCAATTTACCGCTGGGTAAACTTTAAATCTCTTCAACGAAGGTCTTTTCCATGGGCAGAGATAAAAACGGTCATAGACCTATCAAAGCGACCCATTTCGCTCCCGCACCCACCCGTGGCGACGCAGTATAAGGACCACAAGAAAAACGTTCGACACACCCTGCCGTGTACGATACCGTGTACGTACGGTGTGTGTATCGACTGACCGGTTGGCAGAGTGGTTAGAGACAATAACTGTGGAGCCGAGGGTCGCGGGTTCGATTCCCGCCCGGGACAAATATTTGTGTGCATGAACATGTCTATTTGTTCCGTGTCTGGGTGTAAAAGTATCTATATATGTATGTATTATAAAAAAAAGAATATTTAAGTATGTATATCAGTTGTCTAGTACCCCATAATACAAGCATAATATTTGCTTACTTTGGGACCAGATGGCGCTGTGTGGTATGTCCCGGATATTATTATTATTATTATACACGCGCTTACGCGGCGAGCGAAAGTTTTGTATGAGTAACGATCCGTTGATAATTTTTTTGATGATGATGATTATCATCAAAACACACTTTGTCAGTAATCATTTGTAGCTCTGCTCATGGAAAATGGACTTCAGTGGAACTTTTGTTTCTTGAAGACAGAAATGCGGTTCCCTCTTGAAAATACATGATTTACAACTTTCCATTGAAAACGTTTTTATTTGCCCTTTTGAGATTTCAGGAAAGTGTACTGATTAATATAAGATTCCAATGGTTGATTGCAGAAGTTGCCGACAGCTGCGAGTCGGTGGGCACAATTGGGGCTTGTTTGCGCTGCGGCAACTCTTGTCAATGTGGCGGTGGCCCCTTGGACTTTAATCGCAGCCGTACCAGCATTCCTTTCGTATCTTGCACTGCAGGCTGTGTATCTTAGGAATGCTAGGTAAATATGATGTCAATCATTTTGTGATGTACCTACATAATAACCTAGACAACACACAATTCCCTTTTAATTTCATTGGGCCCTTGCCTTGGTGTTAAAATTTATTGTATTAATAACAAACGGCTTTCAATTATATGGTATGGCTCCTGATTCACTTGAATCCTTTTCGAGAATCCTCTTGATTGTTAAATTTTAATAATTCACAGAACCTACACATACAGTACAGATAAAAAGAAAAGCGTTGCATAAACAAGATTGTGACACAACTAATCTTTATAGAAAAGAAATAATCACATTAAGTTTCAATTGTAGATTTATCTAAAGAAAGTTCTGTCTTTTCATCTATTTAATTAAATCACTTGCCATATTCTGAAAACGCATATTTTGCAAGCGCAAAAAAAAGATATTTCAAATTCCATCATTCTGATTATTTAAAAAGTTATTTTAATTGGTCACGACTAGAGAGTTGCAGCGGCTCGAGGCAAGCAGCGCTGCGCCGTGTGTGATGTTGGCGTGCGAGGTACGCGCAGGCGCAGCAACGGTGCGCGCGGGCCGACTTCGCACCCACATGCGAGCCGAGTACCGCAAACGCCTTAATCATAACCATAACGTGTTATTGATGTTGAATGCGACAAACCGGTGGCTCGGACTTGCAATGGTATTTAAACTTCTCATAGTTTTTATTTATCAGTTGACTAAAAACAGACGTTACAGCCATGTTTGAATTTACAAATTTTAAGGAATTGAACCAAAACATTAAAAAAAAAATTTTTCTCAAATCAATCCTATAGGATGCCAAATGAATATTGTAAAATAAAATTAGCATGAAATAAAGGAACGAAAATATATGTTTGTGCACGAATTCATGTTACGCAAAATTAAAAAAAAAAAAAGAACAAAAAATGACGACTAGTAATACGCGTACTTAAAGCCCGTATTGTTCCATAGTACTTTAGCCACAGAACAATAACCAGTTAGACACAAAACCTACTCCGGACAAAGTTTTTGTCGAGATAAGCTGCCTAAGTTAGGCGTCTATCTCTTTCACATAGATGAGAAATAATTTATGTGTGAAAGAGATAGACGCCTAACGTAGGCAGCTTATCTCGACAAAAAATTAGTTCGGAGATTCACGGCCCTGGTAGTAACAAGGAACCCTTATAGTTTCTCCAAGTCTGTCAACGTTTTAACTCAGATACTCTTGGTACGAAAATGCTGTACTGTGGCATGGTTATACAAATAATATTAATCCCAAACTCGTGAAATAAAATCTTAAAAAAAATGTTTGGTTTGGGTCGCTCCTTTACATATTAAGTGGGGATTATTCCACTGTGTGCGGTGTCATTTTATAGATCTTTCAAAAATATTGCGAATATGTCATGAACATTTTTCGATTCAGGGATTAAGCTTGCGTAAAGTGAAAGGTATTCACGACAGTGGTATATATACAGAAGTTATAAGAAAAACTATCGCAGCTAACTAGGCTGTACGATTTGACGAGTAATAGTCGACCAACATATAAAATGTATTTGAATAAGCAAATATTTCTTTAAAATTCACCGTTTCTCATACTTCGATGGTTTCGAAGTATAAGAAGCGGTATCTTGTTATTTATCTAAGTTAATAATGTACTCGACATTATCGTCTATACTGACATTACTGACCGAGTGGTTAAAGACCCTAACTGTGGAACCAAAGGTCGCGGGTTCGATTCCCGGCCGGGACAAATATTTGTGTGGATGAAAGTCTATTTGTTCCGTGTCTGGCTGTAAGATATTTATATAAGTATATATTATAGAGAATATTTACGTCCTATATCAGTTGTCTAGTAACCCATAACACAAGCATACCTAATACAGATCTATCAGAAAAGTAATGTGACTGGACGTACCTGCAATTTGCAAGACAATTTGAACCAAATATGTTTAGTAATAAATATATCTATGGTAATAAAGTTGTTTTAACAGTATTTTCGTTGTAATTTATGACATTTTCTTATTAAAATTATTTCATTGGATAACTTTGGGCAAACCTTGCGCGTCCGATGTTAACCGATTCCTATTACTTTTCTGCTACATCTGTACTTGCTTACTTTGGGACTAGATGGCGCTGCGTGAGATGTCCCATGTGTTATTATTATTGTTATTATATACAGGATTTAGTGGGCGTAGGAGCCGTATTAGTATCTTTGCTGGCGGCGGTCATGAGCGGGCGTGAAGGGGCAGTCACGGGATTGGCCGGCGCATACAGCTTACTATTGCCAACTTATCTGGCACACGTTGCCAAATGCCGAGCTGATCTCGACTTGCACCTTTCCGCTGTTGCGCGCGTTACAGGCGACACCGCCGCACCCCAGGAAGATTACAGAGATAACTGTGAGTTATTAGTGAGTTACACTGATATGGCATATTAGTTTAGAGCTGCATATATGTTATTTAATTACTGATGGTACCATGCTTGGCATGAAATAGTATTGCTGGTAGTGCGCCAAGTCGCCTGGTTATGGTTTTCGAATTTCTTCATGTCCCGGGAGTCCAAATTTGGCGCCTAAAACGGATGTTCGTTTTTTATTGCATAAATTTTTTTTCTCCACTTAAAATTTCTAATATTATTAGTAACATTTTTAAGTTTACATATACCGGTTGTTCGGCTGACCGGCTTACCGAACTAATAACGGTTATCGAGAAAAACAAGTTGAAAATTGAACGAAGATAAATGCTCTAACAAATAAAGCTAGTCGCAATAACTTAGAAAGAGTTTTAAGGGTAGTCAAGGGCATGCAGATCATGATTCATACAAAATGTTTCTCTTGAATCATTTAATGGTGGCTGCTGGTACCTAGGCCTCAGGGTGACATGGGCTATGTACCTAGATAAATACTCTAACAAATAAAACTAGTCTTTCGAATTAAAAAGGGTATGGCATAACACTGAAAGGAAAGAACAAATTTTTAAAGCTCTTTACCATATAGTCCGGTCGTGGGACATTAAATTTCATAAAGAAGTTATCACAATTCTAAAATTGTTCGTTTTTGCTGAGTGGATAGATAAAGTGCATGGTGAGCTACTGTCAAAAATTTAGAAGGTTTAGGGCTGTGCTAAGGGAATGGCTTAGGTTTTTCTTAATATTTCGTGCAACAAGGTGTATATAGAATTAAAGTTTGAAATTTTAATCCTACTACAAATATAAACGCGAAAGTTTGTATGTATAGATGTATGTGTGGATGTTTGTTGCTCTTTCACGCAAAAACTACCAAATGGATTTTAATGAAACTTTACAATAATATAGCTTATACACCATAATAACACATAGGCTATAATTTATAAAGATATTTGCTTTCTGCCAGCGGCTTTGCTCGCGTGGACTAAACAGTTGTACACTGATTTCGAAAATTCTTTCACCTATAGAAAGCTACTTTATCAGCGAGTAACATGGGCGAAAAGAAGAAGGGGTGGTGGAGGGAATGGCTAGGAGAACGTTTCTGTAGTCCACCCGTACGGAGCCGGGTACGACCGCTAGTTGGTTCATAATTAAAACTATCTTAACCTCATGTTGTAAATTTTTTAAAATAAAAACATATGTGATACTTCGAATATATAAAAATTAATAAGACAAAATCTTTCAACAAAATTTTAAAACTTCTGAAATCATATTTTGAGACTTTCGGTAGTTACTCAAATCTGTTGGATTAAGTTTAGAAAGTCAAGTGGTATGCTTCTACTACAATGTCATTTTTCTTTCGTAAGATAGACAATAATGACTATGAAATTGATAATTTCGCCGGGCGCAGGCTGGTGTGAAAAAATACCATGCTGATAGAAGAATTAGTGTAGGTATATCAAGCCAGAAAACTAGACACTCAAGAGACCATACTAAAGGTTGCTGAAACTCATAAAAATAATTCCAGTCAGTTGATATATTATTTGCCTTATGTACAGTACAGTCACGCGAAGAAGTGCCTTGAAATTATAAGATAAAAGATTAAGTATCTACTTATTTAAGTCGTGTTGTAAATTTTTTAGAAAGACAACACACGTGTCACTACGAAAATCTAAAAATTACTCTTTTGTCATTCAACAAAATTTCTAAAATTACATTTTAAGACTTTCGGTGGTTACTCAAATCTGTTGGTAAAGTTTCGAAAGTCAAGTAGTGTGCTTATATTATAATTTCATTTTTTTCCCATAACATATGAAATAATATACAAATAATAAAATAAATAATAACGAATAAAAGTTGATAAGTCGCTCTTATATGGCCTTATCAAAGCACTTGATTATCACACGAAAAATTAGAAACATATAGATTGTGGGTTTTGTTTAAATTACGGATAAATTTTATTAGTGTGGCTGCGAGCGAGACAGAGTATGTAGGGACTTATCGTGTCATTGTGCCTACATTACGGCACAGGCGTGGCGCCGTAATTCTTATTTTTTATGATTCGGTACGATTCGTGGTCTGACAAAAAATCTATTTGAAGTTCTAGTATAGAGGCAATGGTATTTCTAAATAAAACAACATATACGCACTTTAATAAATCATCATCATCATCAGCCCATTTTACCCCACTGCAGGGGCTTAGGCCTCCCCCACGGTGAGGAGGGGGGTTTGGAGCTTAAATCCACCACGCTACACCACTGGGGGTTGGGGATTGTAACGACCGCCATCTATTGACAGCGTCCGGGACGGACTGCTTAACGTGCTCTCCGGGGCACGGAGTCAGTGATAGTTAATGTACTTAAGTCAGGAAAACTCATTGGTACACGCCCGGATTCGAACCATGGCCCTATGGCCTTATAAATTTGAGACAGGTTCGTTGCGCTCTGGGCTATCACGACACTTAAATCAATATCAGTCTATATATTTTTATGAATTACTTAATGTTTAATTTATTCTGTTTATTCGTGCAACCCAGCACGTACAAAAAAATTACATAAACATGCTGTAGCACCTATCATTGATAACCAACCGTAGATACATAAAACAATTATTTTTCATGTTAAAGAGCTATGAGGTATTCTGTAGTTATGGCTTCTTATGACACAGTATACCTAAAACTGAAATAGATAAATTACACTAGTGAGCAAATCATAATCATAAGCAAATATAAAAATACCAGTGTAAAAAAGCAACTATGCCTTTGTGTTTATTACTGTATAAGAATGTTCATTATTTTTGAAAACACTCATATAAAAAACATACACCCTTTTTAATTTTATAATACAAAGGAATAATAATAATAACCAAACCATAGTCAATGCTGTCAAATTTATTTACTCTATGGTCAATTAAGACTTTGAAGTAACCGCAACTTTTCGCTTGTAGGAAAAATACAGTCATCTGCAAAAGTGCTAAAAGTACTTATTAAGATAAAATTATTTATTTTGCATCCCGTTTGTACAATCAGGCATTGCTTTGCAAGGTGTACCTTACAAATGAGTAACACCAATATATCGCTACAAATAATTAATTATGGATATTACACAATAATATTTTATTTATGTTAAAAGTTAGCTACATTGGGCATAATATTAAACTTAGAAATACGAATAATATAATAATAAGACTAGCACGAGCGCTATTCAACTGAACCATTACGACGTCGTAAATCGCAAACGCGGGGGAAGGAAGTACGGGAAGGTTCAACACGAACAGTGACAGTAAGTCACAGAAAGGGGAAATATAGCGTTTGCGTTATTGACATCGTTTTAGATCATTTTTACTTATTTTAAATAGTATTATACCGAACCTCTAACAAGCGCTGTTGCCGAACGCGGCACATCAACTAAACTCAAATTAAGTATAGTACCGGTAAGACAGCGTAAGCGTAGTGCGTGCTCTAGTGTCTACCTTATGTTATTCCTACTTCTATGATATTAAAATATACAATGGACACCAGTGAGCAATTATAATTTATAACTAACCACTGAAATGTTTTACCTACACACTGGGGCACAATAATTTATTAAGTCAAATGTACCAAATAATGTGAGTTTAAAACTTCTTAAAAATACACTACACAATATTGTCACAGAGGATCACCTAGACAATATCACAACGACGACGCCAAGGAATGAAAATTGCATAAATGCAACTAGATCGCTTCGTTAATTTGTAGATAAGTATTAGGCATAGAGCAAATAAATTTGACAGCGGCGTTTGGTTTTAATAAAGTCACAAATGTCACTTCACAGTATCGAAACTATCAAACGCAATTTTCAACTGTAGACCCCGCGCGACTGAAACTTTAACTGAAACTCACCATCTCGCAAAGCGGGTACACTAGCTAACTAGAGTATAAGTGGTTAGCGTTAAGAGGAGAAGAGGGCTTTTAGTCAATTCGTACTTATATGGTATTAGACTTGTAAGCTATTTAGCTCACCTCACCCAACCATTTAGCGGCAAATGATTATTGGTTATATATGTTTACTTAATTAAACTAAGAGTAGGATACAACCAGCATGCCGAAATGAATACCCGCTAGAGCGCTGCGGTTAGTAAGCTGATTTGTTGAAATAGCAGCTGCCAGCTATCTTAGTAGTGTTTGAAGACTGCAAGATTACAAGAATAACTTTTTCATATTTTTAAAAAACTTTTAGTTGAACAAGCATCTATTAAGCGCCGGCGCGACACTTGCAGGAGCGCGCAATGTCCACACACTAACCCGCACCCCGCATCATTCGTGTGTTCGTGAAATTTAAACAAAATCCACAAACTGTATGTTTCAAATTTTTCGTGTGATAATCAAGTACTTTGTTAAGTGCCACATAACAGGGAATCAACTATTATTCATTATTGTGAATCTTACGAAAGAAAAATGGAATTGTAGTAGAAGCATACTACTTGACTTTCTAATCTTAACCAAACAGATTTGTGTAACAACCGAACGTTTTAAAATGTAATTTTAGAAATTTTGTTGAATGACAAAAGAGTAATTTTTAGATTTTTGTAGTGACACGTGTGTTATCTTTCTAAAAAATTTACAACACGACGTAAAAAAGTAGGTACTTAATCTTTTATCTTATAATTTCAAGGCACTCCTGCGCGTAACTGTACTGTACATAAGGCAAATAATATATCAACTGACTCGTTGGCTAGAATTATTTTATGAGTATCAGCAGCCTTTAGTATGGTCTCTTGAGTGTCTAGTTTTCTGTCTTGATATACACCAATTCTTCTATTAGCATGGTATTTTTGCACACCAGCCTGCGCCCGGCGAACTTATCAATTTTATATTCATTATTGTGTATCTTACGAAAGAAAAATGAAATTGTAGTAGAAGCATACCACTTGACTTTCTGAACCTAATCCAACAGATTTGAGTAACTAGGTACTGAAAGTCTCAAAATATAACATCAGATGTTATAAATTTTTTTTGAAAATTTTTAAATTTTTGTAGTATCCCTTATGTTATCTTTTTAAAAATTTTAAAACGTGAGGTTAAGATAGTTTTAATTATGAACCCATAAAAATTTCAAATTTAAATCTTATATACAGGGTGTTACACGAAATATTAAGAAATACCTAGCCATGCCCTTAGCACAGCCCTAAAACTTCTAACTTTTTGACAATAGCTCACAATACACTTTATCTATCCACTTACCAAAAACGAACAACTTTAGAATTGTCAAAACTTTTTTATGAAATATAATGTCCCACGACCAGACTTATTTTCTGAAATTTCCATAGTATTCCTTATGTTATCTTTCTAAAAATTTTACAATATGAGAATAAGATAGTTCTAAATAAGAACCAATCAAAATTTCAAATTTTTATACTATATACAGCGTGTAACACGAAATATTAATAAATACCTAGTTACATCCTTAGCACAGCCCTAAAACTTCTAACTTTTTGACATTAGCTCACAATGCACTTTATCTATCCATTCATAAAAACGAACGGCCTTAGAAGTATCAAAACTGTTTTATGAAATTTAATGTTCCACAACCAGACCGTTATTTTTTTCAAATTTTCGTAGTATCCCTTATGTTATCTTTCTAAAAATTTTACAACGTGAGGTTAAGATAGTTTTAATTATGAACCCATAAAAATTTCAAATTTAAATCTTATATACAGGATGTTACACGAAATATTAAGAAATACCTAGCCATGCCCTTAGCACAGCCCTAAAACTTCTAACTTTTTGACATTAGCTCACAATGCACTTTATCTATCCATTCTTAAAAACGAACGGCCTTAGAAGTATCAAAACTGTTTTATGAAATTTAATGTTCCACAACCAGACCGTTATTTTTTTCAAATTTTCGTAGTATCCCTTATGTTATCTTTCTAAAAATTTTACAACGTGAGGTTAAGATAGTTTTAATTATGAACCCATAAAAATTTCAAATTTAAATCTTATATACAGGGTGTTACACGAAATATTAAGAAATACCTAGCCATGCCCTTAGCACAGCCCTAAAACTTCTAACTTTTTGATAATATCTCACAATACACTTTATCTATCCACTCACCAAAAACGAACAACTTTAGAATTGTCAAAACTTTTTTATGAAATATAATGTCCCACGACCAGACTTATTTTCTGAAATTTCCATAGTATTCCTTATGTTATCTTTCTAAAAATTTTACAATATGAGAATAAGATAGTTCTAAATAAGAACCAATCAAAATTTCAAATTTTTATACTATATACAGCGTGTAACACGAAATATTAATAAATACCTAGTTACATCCTTAGCACAGCCCTAAAACTTCTAACTTTTTGACATTAGCTCACAATGCACTTTATCTATCCACTCACCAAAAACAAAGATCCTTGGAATTATGGTAAGTAATTTTTTTCTGGCTACGCAACTAATATACCGCTTTCTATTTAAGATAAATTGCTTGTGACATTGAACGACGAATTCGAAAGGTGCACTTCAAAAGTGATTCTGAGGGTGTGAAGCACCACAATTTCTAGTGATTTATATACAACAAGGTACAAGACCGCACTGGGGGACATCTCTTGTCCCAAAACAGATTTATTACATACCTATTTTCTATCATTTTAGTAATTTAGTTTATCATAAAAATCATTACTAATATACAATTTCAGATACGATACCAACGGGCTGGCCAAAGAACGGTGAGATCATATTCGAGGATGTCAAAGTGCAGCACTCTCCCGATGGGCCGCCCGTGCTTTCAGATTTCAAACTGAATGTTGCCTCCGGTAAGAAGGTATGTTACTCAGTACCCACAGATCATCGGAAAACGCGCCAGCGGATAGCACGGTAACACAATGAATTGGCTACGGTGACAATCATCATGCGGCTAATTGGGTTTGCTCTTGTGTGCGTGTCGCGGGGATATGTGAGATGATGTTAATTGTGCATTAGTATACGTGAGTAAAGAACACGCTCCTTGTTCAATACGATATATTATTATCTATGGAGGAGCCTATCCGCACGTCTTCCGATATTTATGTATGTCTGTGTGTATGTACCGAACGTTTTGTCGACGTCGAACAGTGCGAATGGCATTCGCGTGACAATTCGCTGTAGGAAGTTAAAAGTACGCATTACGGTCTGCTCGAACTATGACCCAAGCAGGACTCGAAATCAGGTCATTTCGTGTACGAGTCCAAGAAAAGTCGATCTATTCTTTGCATCGCCATAAAATATTGTTCAAAAATATTTCTGTGAGACACACAATGTTTTATAACGAAAACGAGTAGGTATGCAATACTTAGGCATCTATCTTGGCTCTAGTGTAATTTAAAGAAAATAATGATTTTTTTATTTTTTATTGGATACTAGATATTTGCTTTTCTTAATATCTACTACTAAATTCACTACATAAGAAACGAACCAATGACATTTTTTATAGATCATTTCATTTAAATACTTTTAAAATTAGTAGCTTTCAAACTTCAGGACCTGAGGACCCTTAACTTGTCAATCAGTTTTAGCGTGTTTGCAGATGGCGATCTGTGGCCGAAGCGGCAGTGGCAAATCTACTTTCGTAGCGGCGTGTGTGAATGCGGCACAGTTGTCAGGCGGTATAGTAACGGTGGGCGGTGCCGCCGTGGATAAGGTCCCACTGCGCGCCCTGAGGCATCGGCTGGTGGTGGCACCTCAGGAGGGCGCACTCTTTTCCTGCACACTTCGAGAGAATCTCGATCCACTGGCCGTACATACTGATGACGAAATCTGGCAATGTCTGCGTGTCGTCGGTCTGCACGAATTCGTCTCGGCGCAACCCGCCGGCCTAGGTAAAAACATATTTACACGCGCCTGAGGTGGAGCTTCTTGTCGCCGATGAAAACTTATACTTAACTTATAATGACACTTATTCGTGTAGGTACTCATTTTATTCTATTTGGTAATCCTACAGCGAGTAGAAGTAGCGATAGGCGCCCGCCCCGCTCCCCACTAGAACCACAGCACGCTATCGACAGGGCGAGCATTCATACACCCTGCTAGTAATGTATGCCAGCCACCGCCAGTCGTTAGTCGGCAAACGTCCGTTAGCAAGTATTTCATTGCGAAAACACCGAATTATACAGTGAAATGTAAAAACACGTCCAAAAACAAAAAAAAAACAACGTTGAGTGCTGTAACTTTTCATGTGTAAGTATGAAATTTTGTGGACGCTTCACCCGCAAACGCGTCTCACCCCCCCTCTCTAAATGGAACGCGTCGTCTCGTACAGTAAATGTCTTACCGTGTCTCTAGTAGGGACGCTGCGGGGAGCTTCGCTATCTCTATGTTACACATCTACGAAACGAGTATCATGTTTATTTATATATATTATATTTATAATAATATTGATTAGGTACTATTTTAGATACACAATGCGTTCAAAAACAATATTAATCATTTTTATAATATGCACCCCCGGAAACATGAGAACCAGAGTGCTACGTCGATTTCAGTGCTGATAGCGGTTCGAATCGTTTTGAAATTAATATAATTTGAAAATTCCGGTATAGCGTACTGTGTCAATTTTAGTGCAGAACTTAAAAAACAATATAGGAACACGCACCATTGATCTACCAGCAGAATGCTTGGTAAGTATGGGATGCAGCGGGTGGAGTGCCGGTCGAGCGTCGCGAGCGGTCGTAGCCCGTGCATTACTACGTGCCCCACATGCTGCAGCGCTACTCTTGGATGAGCCCGGCGCCGCACTAGACGCAGGATCGGAACGCGCGCTGTTAGCCGCCGTCGCCGCCGCCGCTCCTAATATAACTATCGTAACCGTTGTGGTAATGAAACACTAATTTAATTATTACGAAACGTCTAACACTTCATTTCAAAGAATCAAAATGCAACAGACATACTCGCTTCAGTTTTTAAGTGCCTGAATACTTACCTGTAAACACAGACAAGTCAACCTTATAGACCACGCTTTGACAGGGGGTAGCATTCGCCAAGGCTATGTAATGACACTACATAACTACGTCTCTTGTGAGCGGTCAGTTGGAAGCACGTCGGAAGCCATTAAATTGTCAATTTTGACCGAGCCAATGAAAACTAGCCGACTTCATCCCGCACCCCGCCACTTTTTGGCGATTTCGTTTTCATACTGACGTTTATTAAAGCGTGGTCTATAGGTTGACTGGTCTGTGTCTGTAAAGCAGTGGCATCAACACAAATCTTTTATACATGTTGCAGCACCGCGTGTCGAGCGTGTGCGGCTGCGACCGCGTGGCGGTGCTGGAAGGAGGCCGTGTGACCGAGGAAGGCACGCCTGGTTCCCTGCTGGCTGACCAACGCTCGCGGCTGGCGCGCATGCTTGCCGTTACACAACACAACTAACTCGCGCCGCACCATACTCGTATAAAATTCGTGGCACATGTTTAATATCAAAACTTATTTATTAAAATAATGTGACGATGTTTGTGGAGAGACAGATACAAATTTGATTTTTTTCAATATGTTATACATGTTTATTTATACAATATTAAAATTATATGCTACATATGAACGTATAAAACGTAGTAAACAAAATTATTAACATACTGAAAAAATCAATTATTTTGAACGTATGCGTAAATTTAAATTAGACTATCTGCAGTTACCTACTTTTATACTTTGTTAGAAGTAATAAGTATTTAATGTAATATTTTAAAATACATTATTTGATGACACAATTTTTTTAAATTTCATTTTACCTAATGAAACATCTATGCCACAGACAATATATGATAAACAAAATGTTGCATCATATAGTAGAACGAGTTCCGGAAATGTTTTTGTTGTTAACTCCCACTATCGTACTAGAGAATAACTAAAAACATAGACACAACACTCTTTTGTAAGTGGTAAAATTAGGCTATCCGTAATGAATAAGAAATAAAAAACATATATTCGTTTTCGAAAGTTGTATTTTCTATGAGAACAACAATTGCACAAAACAGTCATCGAAGCTGACATTCGGACGCGGCGCCGCCGCTCACTATGTACAGACTGGACTCGTACCCATTCAACGAGACAATAAAATTAATACTACATAACAAATAACAAACTCAACTTGGCACCGATTCATATAATTACACAACATTTATGTGTCATCGCACACTTCATATAAAAATATTTGTTACAAAATATTTACGTAAATATATACACAATCTTATATCAATCTCAAATAGTAAATTCATTATTCTCTTAAATATAATGGTATGGACTCAAATACTCACTTACCCCAAGACAATAAGTAAATAATTGAACCGAAATTCAATAACAACATTCAAAGATACAAGTACCAACGCAGACGATGCCAACTTTGAATGATTGATAACTTAGAAATCTAGCATTGACTGCATCTCCGACTGTTCCTCAGTGACCGAGCGACATAGTATAACGCCATCGAACGAGGGTTCGATGTTCTTTCAAATATGAGTACCATAATCAAGTGTTTGTTATAACTAATTATGGAGAAGTACATCTTTGGTAATATGGAGTCTGTCATAATCAGCCTAGACTATCTGTACAAACATAAAAATGTTAATATTAGTTTGTTTCAATTACACTTATGTATTCATATAACAAGGCACTCCTTTAGATCAGTAAAGCTAATTGATAAGTTTTATCAATTCAAATCAGTCACAGTTGCATTTATTTCTTATAAATGAAATTTGAAAATATGTTCTGATCTCTGAAAAACAAGATTTGATCGAGTGCTTGGTTTGACATATAGAAAAATATGCAGTTGTATACGATTAAAGAATTTAAAAAAAAGAGTCTAGTATTTGCAAATATCTAAGAAACTATAAGGATTAGCGGATTTGAAAAGAGCTTTTTATAGAGGAAAAAAATTCCTATAAAAAGCTTATATCCTAAAAAATATAAACACATTATGTGAGTGTTCATTACAAATTGTTTACATAATTAACAAGTCAATTTATTCACTAAAACTTTGTTTTGTACTCTCATAGAAAAATTTAATTGAGTAATTTCAAAAAGAATTTATATATTATTAAAAAATACAATTAATTTTTTTTTAATTTTATTTTTAAAAATTGTAATATACTTAAAAGAATAAATTGCAAATTGCATTATATTTGTTCATAATTTTTTTTTTTTAAATAAATGAATTAATAAATTCGTACTAAATATAATAAAAAATTTAAAAGCATTTTTTTACTATCAAACTTTGATTATAAGTATAGACTTTGTAATTTTTAGTTAATTAACAATAGTCCCATTCGCTGAACAATCTGATGAAAAAATATTTTTTTGAACAGATGTTTTTTATTAACATTTTATATATTTTTTCTAAAATGTATGTCTTACAGTCTATTTCACAGCTGTGTGACTTCGGTTTATTCGATGCGAAAGGCGTATTAAATTTAAATCTATACTAATATTATAAAGAGGAAAGAATCGATTTTTGTCTGTAGAAAGCAACATAATCAGCAAGTAACATGGGCTATATCTTATTGTCATACCAGCTTTCCGCCTACGGCACCGCTCGCGTGGAGTAGACAGTTGTACCGAGAATGCTATTATGTTTTGAATACATATAGTTCATAAGTTGACAAGCGACATAAGTTACTTTTTATCCTGGAAAAAGGGGTCCCGCTACAATTGCGTCGTCCACGCGAGCGGAGCCGAAGGCGGAAAGCTAGTTATAGATAACGATAGGAATACTAAAATATGCAGATTTGAATAGGAAATTCCCTTCTCATTAAGGAACCTTTTTCAAATCTCTGCAGATCTTTAATTTTTCAGATATATATTAGCAAAAAACTAGAACTCTTTTTTCAATATTAATTTGTGCAAATGCGATTATTTTGCGCATAATCTATACGTCAGTTCGAATCCAACGCGGCCTCGATCAACCCTTAACTCTCATTATCAGTATTTAACGGGTTTTTAAGATGATAAGTTGCCTAATTACAAATGTCTCAATCTGTGCAACTTCAAAAATTTTATTATGCAATTTATTCTTACAAAGAAACGGTTTTTTAAGTTTATTTTCAAGATTACTAAATCGTTTTGCACATTATGATTAACAGACACACCATACAATATACAAAATATGCAAACAGAAAAATAGCGTGAAATACCAAATAAGAATATGAAACTAATGTACAAACTCTCTGTCCGACGGTGGCGCCACCAGCAACTCAGGTATCTGTCAAATTTATATAAATAGACTTTCTAAGTTATTAATTTGCATTTCAAGTTTTAAAGTGGTTTACATGAGTCAACAGTATTCCTTTGTTTATGTTCAATAAAGGATAAAAAAAATTTAATTGCTCGCATGCGTTTATTTTTATTTTTTTAATATTCTTTATATCCATTTTTCTCCAAATACACACAAAAAAGACAAAAAAATCGTAAGAAATATCACCGAAAGCAAACAATTGAATGAATTTGACAGATACGTAACGTATACCTGCATTGCAAGTGGCGCCGCATAGTGGCAGAAAACAAGTCCAGTAGCCGTAAAAATAATTTTAGTCCAAATAGTTTTTTTTTTTAATATGCCATAAGTACATTTTTGCAAGAATATATTTGAACAATTTTTTTAAATATAATTTACATTATGACTTCAATGCGATACCCACTTAAGGTAGAATAAGTGTTCTTATTGATTTCAAAGTAGCTTTTGCATGTTTTTATAATCAAGGACCTATTTAAGTTCTGTAGCCATACTCCGACTCTTAACGTAGCGCCGAATAAGTACGCTCCGTTACAAAAATCCTATCGCCAGGACTACCGACGAGAACGGATTTTAGAAATTGTGCGTAATCGGTGCCATTTTGGCGCTGCATTAATTTATCAAAGTACGGCCGCCGATTGTTGTAAGTATAGACAATATTCGCCGCACCACCGGTGTCTTTCGACGTAAACAAAAAAAAAAAACAAAACGTTCAGATTACAAGCAAATGTTACTTACTACCCATCGTGACCGGTTTATCTAGCTTCAACGAAATGTTCAATACCACTAAATATAAAAATTTACATTTTCCAAAAATATAAACTGTCTATAAACCTTCTTTGATTTTCGTTGGCTATGATTCTCTATGGACGTTGAAATATCTGATTGACTAAGGTTGATGTGATTTATGAAGATTAATTAATGCTCAGCGCAACTGGCACCTGTGTTGTTACGTCATAAGAATAAATAACAACTACGCAGAGGCGCGCCACGAGCACGCTATATATGATGGCATTACGTACGCAACTGAGTAAAATCGTAACGCTTTACAAGTTCAACTTAAAATAAAACACCATCGGGGATTCGATTATGCGACGTAAGGACCGCCGTTACGGAGTTATTATTTACTCATACAGTTAGGTAGACAGTATGCACTAGCTCGGCTCAGCTTTAACCTTGGAGCTTGCTGCGACGGCGGCGCGCGCTTCCTCTGGCAGTCGCTCAGGAGTTGTCAAAATGTCCGTTGTTGTACACAACACACGCAGCGAATTTAAAACGGCTGTCGATTAATAAACATTTTGCATTAGAATTATGACAAAAATCCAAACACTTAATATTAACTTTTTCTATAGTTTGTTTAAAAAATTAGGCTGATCAATGGAAATATTTTTGTATTCCTAGCATATTTAAAATTAAATTTAACAGTAACTAAAGTTCAAATGTAAATAGTGTACAGTCGTAGCAGCGATAGTTAGAATCTAGATATATTTTTAGATCTGATTACTTAATGCGCTTCAACATATCTGATGGCAAGGAATTGGAGCGGCCCCTTGCCAATACCGGCTCACCGAGTAGTCATGGACCTCCCTATGTTGAAGCGCATTAAGTGATCATATATGGTAAATATTGTCAAATATGTCAAAGAAAATGACATATTTTTAGATATTTAAAAAATACGGTAGTAAAATTAATAAACGCTTTCAACAAAAAATGTTTTAAAGATATTTTTTTTTCAGACTTTCATGCATCCACTTCTGGGATTCAACCCTTCCTTAATATGGAGTTAGGAATTTGAGCCATAAGTCAACCATGCTGGTCCGGTGTGGATTGGGAGCTGTTAACGTCCATGGTCACAGAAGGGACTGTCATGGCCTTATATTTATTGAGGATTCTGGGTAACGTAGTTTAACAAGAGAAGCGATTAATTAACACAGACCTTATTAAGTTTTAACAAACAATATATAAATAACAAAATAATATAAATAAGAAAAGAAAGAATTATAATGGTACAATTACAAAACATCCATCGGAAGAAGGTCCTCAGACCGCTTTCAGTCTACATCAATAATACATTCAATCATTGAGGCAAAAGCTAATTTAATATACAGCCATTCTCACAGGGACGATGCCGGCGGAGCTTGTGGTTTTTAACTGACTCATGTTTTGATAAATTAAACATTCATTGTCTAAAAACATTTAAAATGGACAAAAACATAATTGGTTTGCATATAAAAACAAAAAACAAAATTATTAAAATTTATGAAGGAGGTTTGTGATTATAATTACGATTAGAGGATAATGTACCGATGGTCATAATAATTTTTTGTTTAATTATGTACTCTTAGTTAAACTTTGGAAGTATTGTGGAACTTTGCGAAGACCTGTGTTAAAGATAGGCTGCCAGGATGCCCAGGTCTGCCCAGGACGTTCAAGCCAAGGAAAGGCTTGACGATTCATTCACTGAATAATCGCGCCGGCAACGATGCACTCGCGGCGGCGATTTCCGTTAACACACTCATCGAATGGATCGCGTCAACTGTGCACCGCGCAAAGTTTAATGACAAGTTAATTGTATATTTGATGCGGAATCACCTCAATACAATGGGATCACATCAGCTCTAAAGACAATTAGTGAACAGTGCATAAGAAAGAAATATAATCAAGAGATATCATCACCGAAGACGCGACCCGGCGGCACCAGACCAGCGTGGCGTCCCGTCAATATTCTCAGCTCAGGTCAGTCTTACTCAAAATATTATTTTTGCCTTCACTTCTCATCGTATGTCGTCGTTCGCTGCTAAAATATGTTCAAGCTAAACTCATATATAATTATTCTTTAATTGGTTTATTGTGCATTGCTTAGGTAAGCACATAATTTTTATAATTTTTGTATTTTTATTGAAATTTAACAAATTAACGATGACTACCACCAGTGAGAATGAGCGGTCAGTTTTTAATTTTTCTTCTATATATAGAATTTCCTGCGCAGTAGTATCGTTCCGTACTGTCACGCAACGTAAACTATGTGAAATAAAAACGTACCTGGACGCATCTCAACAAGAGAGCAATGCTGTTCAGCCCAGAGCAACGTGGTGCGAACGAGATCTGCCCCACTGCCACATGAGACGCACGCGCTAAACGAGTCCACTAGCGCCGCCGCCACCACGCTAAACTGTATACGAGTTAAGGCGCAAACATTTCGAAAAACCAAGCTTACGATTTGAGCTAATTACTACATTAACAGAAATCACTTTTTCTTCTTACATGTAAACCTTTGGACCAAATATAACTTTTCAATTTTGGTCGTCGTTAAAGTTGTTTTTATAGGTTTTACATGTAAAATGTATTAAAATTTTGGCAAGCTGAAAATTTATTTTGTTTGCAATAAGCGCTATATTTGTACATCAACAAATACGAGTGACTTATTTGCACTATTCAGTTATTAAAAAATAATATGATCATAAACGTTCATCCTGCCTATGTGGATCTCATTACTATACTAAATTACTATACATCAAAAACTATACTAAAAATTTAAATTCAAAGGGACGTACAGCAGAGAAAGGACGAAAATGACGTCATTAAATAGATAAATATCTATCATCATAAATAATATTGTTATTTGCTCTATAACAGTTCGTAAAATAAAATAACCTATTTTATTTTACGAACTGTTATAGAGCAAATAACAATATTTCATTCTTAGCACGTAATTTTAATTAGAATTTATCCATAGAAGTCGTCTTATACTACTGTAGGTATATTCTGATTTTGATAAGAAATTTGAATCAAATAAACTATTCTAAACTCGTCTTTCATTACTTCATAGAGTAAATTAATTTGACAGCAGCGTTTGGTTTTAATAGAGTCACAAATATCAGTTCAAACTATCGAGGTGACGTTACGCAATTTTGAGAGATTGAAACCGGCGCGCGGGGATTTCTCGGTAGTGAAGAGCGGCGCGCGGGAACCTTGTGCACTGAAACTAGGACTAAAACTCGCCATCTTACACGAGCTAGCTATAGTATGAGTGGTTAGACGGTAAATGCAGAAGAAGGCTTCTAGTCAATTCGTACTTTTATGGATTACTGACTATTCATTTCTGAACAAATAATTGCCTGATATTTTTTGCTAATGAAATATGTAAATAAAAATAATTTATATCTCTTTTTTTAAGTTAAGAATTGTCAAAATTACTAGGTTTAAACATTTTGGACTGGCAACATTATATTATATTATAAATAGTTCCAACTCACTTTTTTTACAGGTAAATAATTAGATGTATACAGCAATGCACTCAAATGAGATTTACCACAATTTCCAAATAAAAATTACATGTACTTTTATTGTATTTATCATCTGTTTGCTCCTCATAATCTACTTGTATTAATTTTTGGTATACATGTTAAACTTCAGTCATTCAATTCATTCCCTTTCGCTACCCCCCAAAGGCAATTTGTAATGGGTATACTTAGCACAATACTCAAAATGGCGCGCCTCATACTTCGAAACGATCGAAAACGTGAGCAAAATGTCAGACTCAGTGAATTGACGGACGATATCTAATTATCATTGTTTTTAAAAACATTTTATTAAATTACACATTAAAAGTAATTTATTTTACATGTGGGTCACACAAAATTCTACTTTACAGCCAATATCTCAAAACATCAACTGGTGTATATATTGTTACAAACGGACAGAGTAATGACCGCCATCTAGCGTCCACCAGTAAAACCACTTTGTAGAAGGGTTTTACAACAAGGACAACACGAAACCCCTACTCAATACTAGATGGCGGTAGAGGAAAGAATGTTCTGGAATTTTCCAAACTGTTCGATTACGTTCGTGCGAGTGGAGTGATTTCTGGAATGTTCTCGAGTTCGTTGCGACCTATATAAATAGCCGCAGGAAGGCGAGCAGTTCCAGTTCAATTTTCGGGCTACTTTCGAAGCGACTTCGAAGCGAAACTAGTGATACAAGTGAAACCTACGACTTGGCTACGACCTAATACATCGTGAGTGCTTAGTGTTTGGACTTAGTGCTTAGTGTTTGGACTTAGTGCTTTGTGTTGGACCTAGTGTTAGTGAATAAAGTCTTCAAAAGAGTCAGCAGGTCTTTCTCTCCGAATTCTTCGAACCCTAACACGTAACAATATATTTGGTCTAAGGCGTATAATTTTTTCATTACCGCACCGATATGCGGACGCTAATCGGTATGTACTACAGAGACAGTACTACCTTTCTCCCACTACCGCAGAGTGAAACAATACTACCTCTGTACCTCTAGCGCTGTTCCAATCGCTATATGCCGCAGAATGAGAACCGCCGTAACTCTAGGCTCTTCCAATTGGTATGTACCACCAAGTGAGACACTGTTACCTGTGTAGGTTTAGTAAAACTGTCTCACTTTGTGATTCATACCGATTAATTTTCGCATGTCGGTGTGGTGGTGTACTAAGCGTTAGTACAGTATTTTAGAAAAGGATACCAGCCAATACTTCCAATTGTGCATGGTGCGGTTGGCGACGTGCCGCGCGAACATCTCTCGGAGGCGACCGGCGCGTGCACGAGACACGGGCGCGCCCGTCGCTGGTAGCAATGAATGGCAGTTCCTAGTAAAACATCGAAACATCATTTGGACATAGCTATCTAAATCTGTTTCGAATATGCTTGCCATTACTGCTTACAATTAAAACTATTTTCCAGAAGCTCACCTATTAAAATGTATCTCTCAAACAATATATTTATAAAAGTAGATATACGCAATCCAATACTTACGATATTGAGTTGTTAAGACATTCTATTTGTTGTCGTAAGCTCTCCATTTCTTCTTTGATCTGATTTCTTTCAGCTTTGAGTTGCTTTATGTATTCTGCGCCTTTTTGCAACATTGCTGCTTTGCTCACCTAAAATTCAAACGCTCACTAGCAACCAAAAAGTTTGCGCAATACTTTGTTTTAGCAGTCTTTTTTTACTTATAAATGTTATGGCCAGTAACAAAGTGAGCTCAAATACATGTAGGTGCAATTGGACTAGGATTCTGAGTAATATCAAAAACTACTCTACAAGTTAAAGAATCTTGATGCCGACCTATCGGGCACCGTGCGCTAAAACAATTCTAGCCTCTTGTTCTAGATTTATATAAGTTAACGAAAATTTCAATCGCAATATTATTCTCCTTCTTATTTATTTGGTGAATGATATATATATACAAACCTTGGCGGCGGGGTTGTTGTTGAGGTGCGGTATAAGAGCCTGTAGTGTGTCGAAACCGTTCTTGATGTTGTAGCGTCGCTTTTGCTCGGCATGCATGTGGGTGGCGCGACGTGGCTCGCGTGGTGACCCCGGCGACGGCGGAGGGGAAGTTGACGGCGACGCACTCTGAAACACTCTCTATTTAGGGGGATAGTCTTTCTCTCCGCAACTGCGAATTAGCGTGGCTATCTCCGTTTCAATCCCTCTTTCCCGCCCTGTTCCTGAGTGACAGAGACGACAAGAGCGAATTCCCGAAAATACCTATAAAATACCCGTCAAAACAGCTTGCAGACCTTGACTGTTTCTACCCCTGAAACGTGTATGAATTGGAATAAAAATTTGCAGGGTCATTAAGGATGTCCCTAGGGCGGTAAGTTTTGTTTTTTCTTTAAATTCGCATCAATATCAAATTTATGACTCATTATTTTCAAAAACGAAGAATCGACGGAAATCGTGTTTTTCCGGAATTTATACTAAAACAACTGAACAAGATATCAAAAAAACAAAAACATACCCCACCGTGACAGTATTTCTTCTATTACATATATTTTTTCTGTAAATATTGATACAGGAATACAGCGAGGATTAGACACGGACCGACCCCTCTTTTTTGTATTAAAAAGACTACCTCCTTAATACGGTACTAATAAGTGTGCGTGGTTCCATCCGTATCAATGTCCAACTTTAAGATCATCTTCCTCCATATACATAAATAACACACAAAGTCTCCCTGTATGTATAATATAAGTATGTATAAAAATAAGTATGTCTGTTTGTTTGTAGCTATAATTTGAGAAATACTCTGGTCCAATTTACATGATTTTTATTAGATCGAAAACACGTTATCTGGCCAGGCTTTAGTATACGTTTGGTTACGATAGGTAACATAGGACATTCGCAGAAACAATTTTAGTGCATCATATCCGAAGAAAAATCAGCGACAGCGATATGTGATGGCATTTGGTGTGCCAGCCGAATGAGACGAAGGGTCGTAGCCGCTTGCTGCTCGCGTCACGCACTATACTACTGTCTGGCGACACTTGATTCGGTGAAGTATGAATTTATTGCAGTTTTATTACAAATGTGTAAGCGAAATCACGAGCGGAAAGCTAGTAAGTTATATGCAACCAGCTAAGAAATATATTGTATTTATTTGTTACCAAGTCGCAGTTGGGATACATTCTATAGCTTGCAATAGAAAGGGGGTCGAGAAAGTGTTAAATCACTACTCTGTAATAATAACAAAGCAGTTTTTATGGCAAACGACACGTTTACGCGTATCTGTTTATATGCAAAGTACAAGTATAACACGAATAAATAATATCTTTTTTTCGCTTTCCAACTTGCGAATTTCGATATTTATACTGTTCGTACTATATTTTGTGATGTGGACGGACATACAATACACAATGATCCCACAAGTGTACTAAATTATAATTCTCACATGGTGTGGCGACATCACGTCGCTGCCAATAGGTGACGCCTGCGCTCGCATCACTGGAGACTTTATAGAGTCACTGTGGCCCATCACCTCTTCGGAGCTACTGTTCAATTTGTACACGTTTTGAGCTGGAAAAATAAAACATGTTTTAATTGTAATGGTTATTTACAGAGAATTACTAGTAATTTTATGCATTCTGATTACGGCGATATAATACGGCGATACGATACAGCTAAACTATTTATGCCAAAATCAAATTGCTTAAGTTTTTATGCAGTGCTTGGCAAACATATAGATTTTTCAAAAATTTAATGTCATTAAAAAAGAATTTATTCCCAAAAATTGACTACTAGTGACGAAGTATACAGAACAGAGTAGAAACATTTCCATCTATCTGACAAGGTAGAAACGTTTTGTATTTATTTACTTTAGAATGCCAACTCATAGTAATTCTCGTGTAAATGGATGTCTCAATACAAAACAAAAAAGATAATATAAATTATTCTTTTTTGCATCACCAAATGACTGAAACAACACTTTGAATGAAATATCTGTTTTCACAGTAGCGTTGCTTATAGGCGAACTTAAAATATAAGCCATAATGTCGCAAAGCAATCCCTTTAATCTTGATATAATCTGGCTTGAGCTCTGTTTTATATGCATATGCTCCTAAGTAGTACGGGATCACGTTCATTGAACCATCAAATTATATTGGTTACGTTAACCGAAATGGCGCATTCCTTGTTATACTATAAATGCCTTTGTTTTTCGGGTTGCAAGGTCGTCCGGCAACACAGAATAAATATTCCTAGATGTACTTAGTTCGATTGTGCCGACAGTTTTATTAATAAGTAGATAAGTGCAAAAAAACCTCGGTTGTGGCGTTTCATTCGAACAAATGTTGGAGAGAAAATTATGTGTGTATGTTTATTGTTAACTTGTTCATATTTTAAAGTTTTGGTTGATACTTTATTTTCCTTAGTTAACAAACGTAGTGCTCGAGCTCGTGGCGTGGGCGTGTACTGGACGAGAGACCACGCAAAATAAGAGCACTTTCGTGTAAACGTACAATGTCAGTTTGTAGGCTATTACAACAACGGTTTTTGCAAAATAAAAGTAGTACTATCACTGTAATATACCAAAAATTGGCATTCACTCGCTGAGGCTACATACAGACGACAAGCGTCAAGCGCGCGTTTGGCTGATGCGCGCTTACTACTAGATGAATTATTCATTGTAGTGTTCACATGCTAACGCGCGATTTGATCGTACGAGCGTTCGATGCTGCACTAGCGCCGGGGACTTGTCAATGCACGTCGGCACGGGTTGACGCGCGCTTTGAGATACTCAGGATTGCTTTAATCTGTTCAGTTGAGCGCGTGCTTTCGATGTCGTGACATATGCTAGCAATTTACAACAACAATGGAAACAGAAGTATTTAATACGGATCTATTCATTGATGAAATAGAGAATGCTGTATGGGATATGATGAGTAGTGATTACTGAAATAAAACTTTAAGGAGAAGGTCTTGGGAAGAACTAATCTTGATATTCTGTATAGCAGACGATAATGATGAAAATTAAAAAATCTTTTATTAAGATAATGTATGTAGTAATGTATTATGTATTGTTATTTAGAAAAAAAATATCTTTATAATGAAGCCTTTCGATTGGTATGATAAAGCTACAGAGTAATTTTTTTCTCGTGTATCGGGTTCGATTCCTGATTCAACCATGTAATTATTAAAAAATCTATGAATGCACTTTAAATTGTTTTTAATTTAAAATAAAGTCTTTTCAGAAAAATGTTCAATTTACAATATTCAGGGTGCTTTCCTTCCAAGTGGCATAGCCGTGGGACGCCCTGTATATTTTTTCAACAAATGTAAAATGAACTGAAACCGTGACAGCTCGCGCTGTACGCCGGGCTAACGCAAGTCATATGAACACTACACAAAAAACGCGCCTTACCCAACGCACGCTTGGCGCTCGTCATCTGTATGTAGCCTAATATAAGTGCTCTTAACCGAAATGCATCATATTGCTAGTAATCCAGTATACTCCATTTCTATGTTTCTAGACAGAAAAAATATAGAATTTAATGTGTTTTGTATATCTAGGTATAATTATCACGTAAACAATATATTATCTCTAAAAGTTGTTCCTTTGAAATGAACCCAAACTCACAGCTCTGTGTGGAAAGCAGTTGTGCGAGCATTATGCTAGTTTGAGGTAGTGCAGGGTCGGAGGCGACGCTGTTGAGCGGTGGTGGGCGACGTGCGCCGTTGCTCGCTTCTAGGTGGCCGCCCGACGTCGAACGAGAACGTACGCGCAGGGACCCACTTGCTACGTCACGGGGCTGTACACAACATTTATACTTTTAATACCATTATTATTGTAATACAATCTTTTTATATATAATTCATATATTGGATATTATATGATGATTGCCAAATGAAATGCTAAAATTGTAAGAGTCTTTTCGTTTATTTAGTTTTGTCGTATGACATTAAATTAATACAATAAAATAACCTTATCTCTAGCGCGATCCGAGAGCTTTCCCCTCTATTCATCTGTGTGTCTTCTGCCATTATTTTTCAAAAATCTTTCAGTTTCAGTTTGATGATTCAAATTTGTAACATACATTATTTACAGAATTAAAAACAAGGTAGATGATTCAAAATTCATATTTTGAATCATCTACCTTGTTTTTAATTCTTTACTGCCTTTTCATTTCTGAATGGCCAGTATGCTACAATATTATCTTAAATGCATTATAAACGAACATAAATGAAAGAGGCATAGGTGGTTCTGAAAAATATAGTGTAACTAAAAGTGCCTACACATTTGCTCGATTTTTGTCAAACTACACATGTGATAAAACAATAGTGAATGAATAAATGTATAAATGTGTAAGCAAGATATGATCGATATTATTGGCGACAATATCGGTCAGAATTAAAATCGACAAGATCGAACTACAATGAGATTGCGGAGCGACATCATCAATCACGAAGAAGAGTGAGACAGGGGACTTGGTATTCCCTAAACTGTTCACCAACGCATTGGAGAATGTATTGTCGGACCACAGAATAAATGTCAATGGCGAGTATATCTTTCGTCTCCGATTTTCCGTTAATATAGTCCTTATGGTTGAATACCTGGAGAAGAGATCACTAGAATGCTAGATCTCGTGTCGTCACTCAACATGTTGGTCTTAGGGTGAATTTGGTCAAGATGAAAGTCATATTCAAGAAACATATTTCCCCAGAACAAGTGACTACAGAGGGATTACGGACAGAAATATCCAGTTGACCTGGGCTGCATTCGGGGAAATCAAATCATGTGCTCTCGTCAACTCCCGCAATGTCTGAAGCAAACAGTGTTTAACCAATACCTGCAGCCTGTCCTTTTTTCAAATACTGTTAACTAGAGACGTTCCAAGCATATCGTGTTGCATAGCTCGCTGAACAATTATAATTTATCGATCAGTCGTGTCGTAAGACTTTATTTAATATTATATTATTATTATTATATTTAAAAACTGTTTGTGTTTTTGGCTGTAGATTTTGTTAAATAAATAAATTTAAAAAATAAAAAGATTCCACATTTCGACACCACGGTTACCGCTTCTGTGTGAATAATGTTCCGGCACCATAATTACGTATGCTGCCGTGGTGTTTTACGACAGAACTGATCCACTAATTTAAAGGCACACATTGACCTATGGAACGGACTGCGCTCGGAATCTGTTATGAATGAAATGTAAAAAAAAATTAAAAGTTAAAATGGTAGTGGGTCGACTATTATTGTACTATATAATTAAATATATATTTAACTATATAACAACTATATTGAAGATCTAAATACTGATGACATAGATGAGTTTTCGATTGGAGGCCATGATTCCGAAAACAAATCGTAGGGCACCCTCATCTAGGAGCACAGACGACCTGAAGAATCTAGCTGGAAGAGACTGAGATACGAAAGGCAAGGGCCGTGTGTACTGGCGAGCCTTGGTCCAGCACTGTTTCTAGCAGTGAGCAAAAAAGTGATGATAATGATGAAGATGACAAATATTGCTAGACAGCGATAAAAATCGATTGAGAAAATCTGTAGCTGCTTAAATATCACGAACATTCTTAGAAAACACCGAAGACGAAAATTAGATAAGTATATTAAGTGGCAGGGAAAAAAGAAAGAAGAATAGAATTTAAATTTAAAATGAATGAACATCTTACCCGAGACGTAATTCTGGAGGAGCTTTCAGGTCCGGGTGTCGGTGCCCCAATACTCCAGTCTGCGTTGAGCTGGGCGCCCAGAGGCAGGCTGTTCGACCGGTAACTCTCTTTGGACGCGACGGGCAGTCGGGGTGCCGCCGTTGGGACCTATCATCCCACACATACTGTGTCATCCATAATAGACGTTTATACTAGATATTGTCTTTGGTCAATGTTAATATCTGCTACACAGTTCGCCCAATAAAGGTGTAAAATAATTCATTATTATTAGCTTTTATAGATAACATTATTTAAATTACAATAAATATTTTAGATTCCTATTCATAATTGAAATTAATATTTCACATTTTTTTCCTAGCTATGTGATATTGCTAATTTTAAGTAGTCTGTTATTTCAAACGATCAATGACAATTTGGCTGCTATTATCTAAAACTCAATAAGAAACGTAACACATATTACTGAAAACATGACTTTTTGTTTTCCTTTCACTTAATTTCTTAATTTCTTTTCACGATATTCGTATTGTTGGATACTCATTTGAGGGTTTATGAGTTTTAGCTCTTTTTAAAACATTAACTTTTTGAAAGATGTTTTTTGTATGAAATTAGTTCTGTTAACCATTAACACATGTATTTACAACAAAATAAAACAAATAAATACACATTCTTGGTACAATGTTTTTGTCACAAATTAAAATCTAACGTCATTCGCGCATGTGATTTCCAGTTCGCAGATGGAAAAATCTCTTTTGACGTATGCCATATTGGGTCTTACGTGTATACTTTTAATTTTATTTATCAATTTCATAACATATTTTATTTCCATAATGTACATACATCCTAAGAAAATCATGTCAACAAGAATTCACCAATATGTTTTTATGAAGAAAAATTTATGATGACCATTGCAAACACCGGAAGGACGGGAAAATGGCATCATTTTAAATCGACGAAAATATATATATACGGAAAATCGAGAAGCTTCTCCTTTTTTCGTCAGTTAAAAATGAAGGCATATACTCGGTCTACTGTATGTTCAGGCGTAACTTTTCAGTGTAATCCGATTTGGATCATTTTTTTTTTATTAGATAGGATATATGGTATACCCTTGTTAACTTCGAGGTATGCCGTATACGTCGAAGTTAACGAATAAGAAACTTAACCGACGAAGAAAAAACTAATAACCGAAAAATGAATCTCTTTAGTCTTAGTAAGTTTCTAAACTAATGTAACTAATTTTGAGCCGGCACGCGCCAAATAAACAATCAATTATGATTATTAAATCAATAAACCGCGCATCCCGCTGCCTTCATTGTATATTCACGTAAGTAGTTTGCTTGTTTGTTTGTATGCAACCTACTCAAAATTAGTTTAGAAGCTTAATTTATTAAGATTAAAAATGTGTATTTTTTGCTTTTCGTCGGTTTAATTTTTTTATTTAATTATTGTATTTTAGAAACTCACTGTTTAGTCTAAAAACTGTACCACAATAAGAGCCGATTCTATTAAAACACCCTCAATGTATTGTCAGTGACAGTTACATAGTTATTTGTTTGATAATGCAACCTGAACTATGAATATAATTATAGTTTTTTAATTTTCAATAATTCAAAAATTATAAAGATTTCCAATTTTTCTGAATGCATACGTGTTCGGCGTGGCTGAATTTGTCAGATTTCAAAATAGATAGCTACTTATTTTATAAATTGAACAGCCAAATCGTACAAGTTGTAGTTGATCCATTTTTTTTTATAGTAAGGTGATGAAAATAAAATTTGAACTTACCTGTGAATTATTAACTGGAACCAAAGATGGTGAAGGCATTTTAAAGGCACGTGTATTGACAGAGTTTTGTATGCTCTTGGCTTTGTAATTGTCGTGAAGAGTTGGTTGTAAATATTGTATTTGCGGCGCGGGTTGCCTCTGCACCGCTGTTTGTCTATCGTAATTCATATTTGATGGAGGCACAATCTGCTGTGGGGCAATTTGAGCTTGCATCGGTTGAGGGTATACTTGATACTGGTTACTATGTATTTGATTGGAGTAGTGGGTAACTCGCTGCCTGGGTTGTTTATCTCTTGAATAGTTGCGACCTTGAATTATTATTGTCGAATTATATTTTGGATTTTGCACCGGCTGCTGTAATAGTGACACAGTTTCTGGAGCCGTTTGCGATGGAGTCGGTATTCCTGTAAAGAGATTTTTTAAATGAGTATTCTTATTTTTATTTCTTTAAAATCTATAGTGACTTTATATTGTCATACCTGTGTTATATTTATTGTAGTTGATTTCAGGTTGCGGCATGATCTTTTGAGCTGGTGCATATTGCACTCTATTCGTTTTAGTGTATATGTTTCCTTGTAACTGAGGATCAGGCTGTGGAGTTGGCTGCTCATATGTTGGGTTGGGGAAAGTGGATACTTGCTGTCCAGTCATTAAGTTAGCTTGCATGTCTGCTTGTGTATACAATCTTCCATTGTTATACATTTGTAACTGTTCATTTTTCACAGTTTGCATTGGTTGTGATATATTTTGTAACATTGAAGTGTTATTGCTGGTGCCTAAAAGAATGCAACATATTTTTAAATTATAGGTGGAAAGACCTTTGTCATTTGAGTAGTAGGCATGACGATTGCTGTAGTACTTTGAGCTGTTACATTATAAATTAATATGAAATTTTTAAAGCAAATAGTGATTTTAGTTGAACATTAATATATAGTTCCCAACCCGCAGTGGAGCAGTGTGGTGGACTTAAGCTCCAAGCCCCCCTCCTCACCCTGGGGGAGGCCTAAGCCCCTGCAGTGGGGTAAAAATGGGCTGATGATGATGATGATGATTAATATATAATTGTGGAAGTAATAATTATTTATAATCAATTATGTTTTTGGTCAGGCTAGGACGTAATTTGAGTTCAAAAATTCGATTCATAACAATCACAGCAACTTATAGATCACGCTGCGTTCAAGGGGATGTTTTGTGACATAGCCAATTGGAATCGACTAATGGAACATAAAGTAATTTTAGAAAATAATAGGTAATAACAATTTATTAAAACGTCAATATTTTAACCATGTCTAATGAAAACTAAAATCACGCAAATGAAATCCGAGTTCATTATTTTTCATTTTCACATGCAAAAAAGTGGACTTATTATTTTGGTATAGTAGTTAGTAAGTCTGTCCGTTCATCTGTCCCAAGGTTTGCGCACTAACGTCGCTATTTTCCTACGGATTTTCATTAATCTTGACATAGAAATTCCCTTTAACCTCTAGTTTTGTAAGTACCATTCTATAACTGATTGCAGATAATGGATAAATTGAGGAGATCCTTATTATCCAACAGATTTATAGAAACTTGCCACGAATGAACTGAAAATCTCCTCATTTTCCATTGGAATGTTTTAAAACGTGACACAAAGTTTCCCTTTGACCTCTAGTTTTGCTAGTACCATTTTGAAGGTGACTGAAGAAATTGGAGGAAATGGAGATATTGAAAATGTTCTTATTTTCCAATATAATGTTTTGAAACTTGCCACAAATTTTCCCATTGATATCTAATTTATCAAGTATTATTTTGGAGCTGTTCGCAGGTATTGGAAGAAATGGGGGAATTGGGGAAGTACTTATTATCCAATGGATATGATATGATACCTCTAGTTTTGGAAGTACCATTTTGGAGCAGATTGAAGGATACAACTACTGGTACATTCCAAATTTATATGTTTGAGTTGTTACGCTCTGGGATTCTAATAACCGAATTTGCATTCAAAATAATTCGTTTTTATATTGGACGAAGATAAATTTCATAAAATTTCTAGTATTCTTTTTTACTAGGACTTTCCAGTCACAGATAACATTTCGCTTCATAATTTATCTTTATGCGACGTTTATTTACAAAATCGCATTGTATAAGGTAATAATAATAATTCATAAAAACTTTTAAAAGACGTTACACAACTGTAAAAAATCAGATGTTTTAATAGTCACAGTCCGAAACACAAAACTTGAAATCTGTGCGACAGTGGCAGAGTTATGACGCACATGTACACATTTTCGGTCAATGTAAACTGGCAACACACTTGTAAACTAGCCTATCAGTGAACGCAAGAGTGTTTAATGCACTAATAAAAAAAACGCAAGTTTATCGATTCCTTCCACTCCGCTTTATACGGCGACACAGTCCCTAAAAATAGACATCCGAGCAGATAACCTTAACACTTAAGTTTTTGTCTCACACTGTAATTCTGGCCACATTTTTAAAGAAACACGAATGTGCTCAAAATTAAACAATTCAAATTGTTATGCATCATATTGAAAGATATATATACAAACCTGGTATTGTCATTTGTGTAGTAGGCATAGCGACGGCTGTATTATTTTGAGCTGTTACAATATAACCTTGTGTGCTATAGTTATCGACTGACATCCCACTTCTGCATAGTGGGTCTTCAGTGGCTAGAACTGGTTCTTCTGGCACAGGAGGCAAACGAGACGCAGTCGAAAGTAACTCTACAATATAACAGAACTGGATTTAATTGATTAAAGAAATGGCTATCATAACTTTAAAAAATGATGTCTGTTTCAAAAAAAAGTACCCCCAAATAAATAGTAGTGTTCTTTGATTTATAAAAATAACCTTGTATAGTGAAAATACCTACAATGGTCCCAATTCTGATGGGATCATTTTTTGTGTGTATAAGAAGAAAAAATTCTATTGACAAAAATATGAAAATAAAGGCATCATAGACTTTTCGCACAGCCATCACAATTTTCTTTTCAGGATATTCATCACTTGACATTTAATATTAAATAAGTTATTTTGATAATAAACCAACATTAAAATAAGAAACACGATTCAATACCTTCATTTATTAGCATTCTAATGGTAACAAATAAAATTAGCCTTTCCTACATGGGTACAAAAAACACATATATTTTTAAAATTTTTGTCACATATCAAGAAAACTGAATTGCTAAGGCCATATTCATTATACTTTCAGGAAACTCTAATCTATCTATCTATCTAATAATATAAAAGTCTACTTCTACATTAAAGTGCTGTCAAGCAACAACAAAGGTACTTTTTGTTGCCAGCATGGACTGTGAAGACATTAAGATGGGTAGTTCCATCCACTCTGTTCCCTGTGGACGAGCCGACCGACAACAAAGAAGAGCTTTCTAGATGACACTTTATAGTACTTTAACTTAGAAATAGACTTTTATGATGTTCTCACGATTTATCTATACTAATATTATAAAGCTGAAGAGTTTGTTTGTTTGAACGCGCAAATCTCAGGAACTACTGGTTCGAATTGAAAAATTCTTTTTGTGTTGGATAGTTTATTTATTGAGGAAGGCTATAGGCTATATGTATAAAATAATACTATCTGTCTGTCTGTCTGTCTGTCTATTCGAGCAAATCTCCAAAACGGCTAAACCGATTTTGAGGAAACTTCACAGATGTGGAAAGGAAGTGGTCAAAAATGACATACACTACTTTTTGTATGTCTGTGTGTACGTCCATCTGTCTATTCGAGCTAATCTCTAAAACGGCTAAACCGATTTTAATGATATTTCACGGGTATGAAAAGGAGGTGGTCAAAAGTGACATACACTACTTTTTGTCCGTCTGTCTGTCTGTATGTCTATGTATCTATTCGAGCTAATCTCCAAAACGGCTGAACAGATTTTAATGAAACTTTGCAGACGTGAGAGAAGGTTGTCAAGAGTGACATCAGTTACTTTTTGTGGCTGTCTGTCGTTTGTCCTCACTGATCTATCAGCGTAGATAAAGCCGAAACTACTAAGTCTGGGAAGCCGAAATTTGGAACAGTGGTTTATTTTATAGCGTGAGTATTAATTTTTTAAGAAAGGAATATTTGGAAATTTCAAATTTAAAGAGGGAGGGATGGTGGTGCTTTGTATGAGAATCTTTGTTCTTTAAAGTTAGACGTAAAAATTTTAAAATAAATATATAATGACGTGTTTCAAGATTTTTGGATTTTCACATTTTAAGGGTGGTAAATGGGAGGTGAAAAGTATGGGAGTACCGGTTTTCTTAAAGGAGTGGAGAGAATGAAGATTGAAAGTTTGAATGGGTGTACCCAATATCAGTTTCAGCAAAAAGTACCTACGTATAAACCATTTCGAATGTTAATACTACCTAAAACAGGAATGTGTAGTCTACGCAAGCGACGCTGCGGGCGGTCGTTATTATAGACATAAAGCTTGTAAAGAAAGTATACTAATAATATGGCTTACGCGATTTAAGGATCTCTATATACAAGTAAAACTAAAAAAAATATTCTATTTCTTGTTAGTATATTTTTTTCTCACACCTAGGTAGGAAAAACAATTTTATTTGTTTGCATTAGAAACCAAGTAAATTAAGTTATTAAAATGTATTTTTAATTAAATATCAGTTCATCATAAAACAAACTTATTTAATATCAAGTACAATGAGACATAATTCTTACAAAAACAATTTAATGCCTGTTGAAAAAAATCTAGAACTTTGGTCCCTTTGCTTTTCTAATTTTTCTTGATAAAACTTCTTCTATTTTCTACCCTTAAAGTTTGATACCACCCGAATCGGGAACAATGTATAAACAATGTTGTGGCCAGATCATAGAACTTTAATATAAAGATAGCTTAAACCCTACGAAAGGACATAGCGATTTTTTACCGCGAAAATATGTCTGTACTTTACGGGACCTTTATTAAGAATATTCCAGTTCTTTCTAGAAAGTTCTACAATGTCTTGGGAAGGTACTTTTAGATTCTCGGTACAAACATTTAGCCCACGTGGACGGAAAGCTAGTCCTATTATAAAGGTCACCCTGTGTCATAATTGCGGACTATCCCAGTGTTCTCCGCTACCGTCAGTAATAAAACAATAAAAGCGCCTAGTTGTCACTGTATGAGCACTCTTTAAAAGATTTTCCTTACATTTTGACAAAATCGAATATATTAGTCAACTATTACGTTGTAATGCCGATCATTGTACGAGTGCAATGATACTCTACCTTGTAATGGTTCCAATGTATCCATAAAATCATCAAGATTGGGTTGCAAAGGGCCTAAACTTGGTTGTATGAAATCAGCCAAACTGGCGCCTCTTGCTTGAATCAGAAAAAAGAATTAATATAGAAATTTTCCTTTTAATTCAAACTAATAAAAGCATGCATAAAATAATATAAATTCAATACGTGAAATTGTATCCTTACCGATTTCTCTGGGATCAGGAAATTGGAATGGTTGATGTAAGGTGATAGTAGAAAATAGTGTATCACTCATGAAATTGAGGTAGTCCTCGTCTGTTAACATACTCCCAGCAAAGTCGCTGCACTGCGAAAACGACTCTAGCATGTCCACATCTGATACCTGTGGCATAATATTGAAAAAATCATGGTATTTTAACTTATTATTTTCTTCTATCTTATTATTATATATTTCTTCACATGTTTATAATAATCAACTAAAATTTATAATCATGATTGCGGTAGACAATCTATATTTTTTAATTTTTTAAAAGCTCCTCTTAAGAGAAGTACGAGCAAATAGAGAGGTATTTTTTCTTCAAGACAAGGTACAAAACAATATATTTACAGCGTCTCGAATTGAAGTGTCCCCCTTGTCGAGGAGCTTGGATATGTAGAACATGCGCCATTTTTTGTATTCAGCTGTAACTGCCTCAGCTCTTCTTTTCCAATATTTTCCTTCCAAAATGGTGGTCTGGAAAATTCCAACAAATGAAAATAACATTAGTTAAAGTCAATATCCAGTGCCATCTTTAAACTGTTGGAGACCCGTTTATCAAAATTACTATTTATGTCGTCCAACTGAGCAGATATTAAAATTAGGCACACAAAGACGAGCCAAATTAAAAAGAGGACAAGCATTGAAGCTTAACACAGTTGTAAATTTTGCTTACAATACAAATGATTGAATGTTACAATGTCGGTAATACCGAATGTTACAATATCGAACATGGAGTTTTGGACACTTACCCATAGTCCAATGGAAAAACTAGGGCCTGTTTATATTACATTGTTTACATAACAAAGAATGTGCTATGCTAATATGATTTCTATATTACCTCTGGCTTAACGTGTGTGTCCACATCCAACGGCGACGCAAACTGACAAATGAGGGTATTCTGTTTCTTTATAACTGAAAGGTTAATAATAATAATGAAAGTAATTGATGCTACGGTAATCACATTAGTAACAATTACGTCATATAGTAAGTCCAACTAGTACCAAACTTCTTGTTCGCTCTGAAACAACGCGAGTAGCGCCACAGTAGCTAAAAAACCCTCTCACCCGCGCCTAATTTAGAACGAACAAGATATTTGATTCCACCTGTCCAGTTTGGCCACAAAATATTTGTAACTGGGTTATATTACACATAAAAGAATTTGGAGTTACAACACTTATGAATTATCAATCTCACTATTTTGCAGTTTCATTCTTTCAACAATTCTGTCGGTCATATAGACTTGCTAGATGGATTATAGCTATAAATATTTCATGTATTTCTATAAAAAGTGGTAATATAACTTATCAACTTAGTTCAAGATTAAAGACAACCTTGTTGTCACAGGTCAAAAGGTTAATATTATTGACAGTGATAATGTTGACTAACCTTTAATTAATATGTGTGAAAAAATTATCTACTTTTATTGGAAGATAACGTTTTATTACGCATTCAGTAGCCGAATTATTTGCAAAAAATAGTACATAATTAACTTACATTGCATGTGCCAACATCTCCATATAACATTGTTTAAACGAATTTTTTCCTTCCAGCGCAGTTTGATACCTTTGAACCGATTCCATTTTGGTGAGGTTAATTTTTGTCTAAAGATGATAATGGAAAAAGAAATAAAATTATTCTTACCATATCTATAAACAGCGTCACACGTCAGTTAAAAAACTTAAAAATAACATTGTCCCTAATTTAATATTTAAATTTATAAATTCTTTTAAAGCCATTATTAATGAAATGTAAAACATTTTTAGGAAAAATATGCAACAGAACGATAGGTTCCCCGCCGAATAATATGAGTTTTAATTTGTCAAAACCCACTTCGGAGTTTGTTATCACAACTGATAACAGTTCTTAAGGCTATTTCATACAATTTGATAAGAAAGCAATCTATGTATCTTATCTGAAAGAATTATAAAGCATTATAAAGCATTATATCTATCTGTCTAGTCTCGCTTGGAAACTAATATTTATACAAGGGCTGTAACTATATGTAAAATACAATTTACTATTTGTTTATGTAATAACATCATTATTTACATTTAGACAAATATATTATCTAAAGAAACCATTTACGCATTTAAAGAATACACACAAAATAAAACTGTAACAAGAGCATGTCTGTCTATTTTTTATTGCGATGGTAGTGAAGAATGTATCAATTTAGATATCAAAACCCCATTTTTTGGAATCTTTGTTCATCTGTTTGTGGAAGCATCAGGCAAAAATTACTGGGCGGACTTTGATGAAATTTGGTGTAGAGATAATTTAATACCTAGATCAACCTATACAATACTTTGAATTGCAGGGAAATGTCTCATTTCCATGGGAAAATACAAAAACTGGTTATACAGGCACAGTTAGTTAACAATATGAATATTCTACTAAATTAATGAAATGTTTTTTAATTTAATTTGTATACTTATATTGTACTTTATTCAGTTTTACTTATAAAAAATATTATTCAATTTCAACTTTTTAATAAGTCATATAATTACTGACTTAATAGTACATTATGAGGCAAGTACGGTAAGCTGCATATTATAGTTGAGGTGTTTATATAGGCACGCGGTGAAGCCGAGTGCTTGTAATAAACCGATGACTATAATAGCCAGCTTACTGAGTACAAGCATCATACAACGTTTTTCAATACATTTGTGATTAAAATTAGGTAGATACTTCCCCGGATACTTCTGGGTTCGAATCCGAATCCCAGGTCGGGTCAGTATTTATATGATGAATATTGATACTGGTACCGGATCTTGGTGGTTATATGTATGTGGTGTCTTCGCTTGGTACCCAAAACACAAGCTAATGTTTAGTTTGGAGACTAGACGTTATTGTGATGTATATTTTATTATTTAAAAAAATGTAACAATGGCGGGAGCTAAGGACGCGAGCGGGTTGCTTTTTCCGGTTTACGCGTGTGTTACAAACAGCATGCACGTTTGTGATTGCTGTAAAGTAAAAAGGCTTAGTACTGTAAAATACAACATTACGGTACAAGTTTCAAAGTCATAAAGACCATATTAATAGGAAATCGCTAATTCCACGACAAACGCTACTCAACATTTTTATCTTTATATTGAAGTAGAATATTTTTATATGCATAATTTATTGATAAACATTACAGATTTTCATAATATGATAAAATTAATTTGAAAAAAATATTTCATACTTTTTTAAAATGTTAACAAAGTCAGCATTCGCTCTCATGTCTACTATTTTTCTTAATTGACAACATTAATACAAAAAAAATTGCGTTGCCTGTCACTTGTTAAAATGGCACAATTTTGAGGTTATAAATCAAATCATAATTTCTATGGGGAGTTTCCTTTAAAATTTTATTGTTTAACATGTTCAGTAAAGCAATTATTGCATGTCATTTCATTGTAGCGCCCGTAACGAAAAACAGGTAAAAGTTTTTTTTTATAGAATAGCTTTCAACTTGTTTGTAAGCTTATTGTTATGGGAGAACTGAAATATGGTTTGCCGCCTAAATTATCAAGCATGTTTGGTTCAAAATAAGTATTTAATGAGTTCATTCCATAAATGTTCTTTTGTAATGCCCACGGGCATTTCTACTTTTATGTTCATGGAATTGTAACTGTTTTATTATGCATTTTTATATAATTGTTTTTTTTTCATGATTATTTCTTTCTTATTTACTAAGTTTGCTAGGTTTTGTTATGAGGGTCATTGAGCATGATGTTTTTTCAGGTAATTTACTAGTATTACGATGTCCGCTTTTGGTATGGAAAGAATGGCGAAATTCAGAGAAAAGTTAAAAGAAGACAGAAAAACATGAAGAATTTTTGCATAAAGACAGGGAGAGACATCCCCAATGGAAACAATATCTCAGATGTGCTTTTTGAGGATATTATTTGCAAATTACCTTGCCCATCTTTAAAATTTAAAATTCGCGCATATTATGAAGGTGGGTTGATAAGTACTTAGCCTAACAAAGAAATACCTATGTTATAATTTTAAAACTATCTTTATTTATCGACGTAGTCCCCATTGAGTTGTATGCACTTAGTCCAACGATCTTCTAAAGTTTCAATACCTCTCCTAAAGTGGTTTTCATCGAGTCCCGAAAATTAGTCGTCTACAGCAGTTTTAACTTCATCTCCGTCTCTAAACCTCTGTCCACCCAAAAAAATTTTAGGTAGGGGAACAAATGAAAGTCGGACGGTGTCAAATCAAGTGAATAAGGTTGGTGAGAAAGTAGACCATAGCGCAATTCGTCGATTTTCGCCATGGCGACAGCACCTGTGTATACGCGTGCATTGTCTTAATGAAACATTTTTTTTTTATTTAATCCCGGACTTTTCAGACGAATGCAATCTTATAATTTATCGAGTAGATTAGCGTAATATGTACTGTTTATGGTTTAGCATTTTGGAAGATAATCTATCAATATAATTGCTTTCGCATCCCAAAACACTGATGCCATGACTTTGCCCGCAGATTTCTCCGCCTTCGCTTTTTTGGGGCTGAAGTTCCTGGTTCTGTCCACTGCTTAGATTATATTTTTGATTCCAGTGTATAGTAGTGGACCCATTTCTCATCTGTAGTCACTAATCTTCGAATATAATCAGTGGTATGTTTCATAAAACATGCCAAACTTTCCTGTGATATTTTCATTTGTAAACTTTTCTGGTCAATACTAAGCAAACGCGGCACCCATCTCACAGTCATACCCGTTCCTAATAAATACCTACTGCGTCACCTATCTCTGATAATTTCAAACGTTGGTCTACTAAAAGCATTTCATGTACTTCAAATACCATTTCGGGACTTGTAACACTTTTTGGACGCCCAGATAGGTGTTCATCTTGTACGCTTGTACGGCCTCGTTTAAATTCAGCTACCCAGTTGTTGACAGTTGCATATGATGGTGCACTATGACCTTAAACAATTTTCATTTCTTCGAAAATTTCACTGCCCTTCAATCCTTTCATATACAAAAACTTAATGACAGCATGCTCCTCGATTTTATTCATTGCAAAATAATTTGTCACAACTTTGTTCAAAATGACATTAACAAAAAAACTACTGGCTTATCTGGCTTGTAATTTTATATGTGGCCAGTTACAAAACGAATACAGTATGACATTATTTTTTGTAATTTACCATACTTAGAAATAGGTTAGGTTAAGTAGATACTTATCAACCCACTTGTCTGTGCAACCCACCCAGGTAAGAGTTTAAGCAAGAAGTCAACGTTTTTGAAAAATCACATGTAATTTTTATTGTCGATTTCGTGGTTAATAAAACCACGCTTTGAATAAAACACTTAATAGTAATGCAAGCTTCTTTCAATTCATACGCGTAACGCCCGTAACAAATTGTTTATTTAAAAATATATGTTTACATAGCAAGAGAAATATATATTTATATTACACGTAAACATATAAAGCAATTAGTAAATGTAACACACTTATAGCAAAATATTAGAAAACATATTTATCAAAACTCGCAGAATCCTTATGTTTTGTCTTGCTAGTCAAAAGAGATAGGCAAAATTATGTAACGCCCGTAAGGGGTAGGTACTTTTTCGTTCATTTCTCATTACATTTAACAATATTCCCAAATATTCTAACATAAATGTGTAATAAAAAAGCTGACTCATAAAAATTATTTTAGCTGTTTTAAAATAGGAATATTTAAGAAAATTGATGCTAAACACATACAAACAGTAACGCCCGTAACATGGAATAAGTCAAATACTATATTGAAAACTGCATTACATGCTAGTATCCCAATTTTTCCTGAGTTCAATTCATAATTTAGTAGTATTCTATTTATCAATTCTAATACAATCATTGTTCACGTTGTAAGTATCAATACAGGTATAGTTTGCCTCAAACTTTATGGCGGATCGGAATACAACACTTTATGCGTGCTTGTGCAGGTACAGTCATACACCCGTCGCTCCACTGCGTCCCGCTACACCTAAAACTAGTTACTGCAACGCGACTTGTTCCTATGTTCGCATCCGCCATAAAGTTTGATTGGAACTATATTGTTACTAAATTTATGCTTGAAATGCGTAAAATCACAAATTAAAACTTATTTCATGTGACACACCAAAAATTCTTTTTCACCAACTTTTCACCTTTTTCATTCTTGACAACTGAAAAACTATGCTCGTGTAACTACATAGATCTATCTCTATTCATTCAGAGAGTACTTTTTGCGCCGAAAAAATATAGTCTATTACTGACGCTAATAAAGTGATTTCAATAAACTAGAACATTTTATATTCATATTTCATTCAACCTTTTTATTAAAAGTTACTCGTTACTCGCCAGTAATGGGCTCACATCTATAAATAAATAAATGTCTTCTCAGTGAACCCTAGATCGCAAAAAGAAGGCATTTCCGACATGTTTTCGTTTTTAAGTAGTAATGATGGAGCATCACCTGAATAGTTATTTTAATGCCATTTGGTCAGTTAGCCAAACAAACAGTCAGTAAAATATTTGGACTACACACCAAGCATATAGATCAGTAAATATTAAAACACTAGTGACCGCCCGAGGCTTCGTCAAGTTATGCCTTTTTGAGATTAGCTTGAACAGACAGACAAAGTAGCCTATGTCACTTCGGTTAATGGTTCCTTTATGTCTACAAAGTTTCATTAAAATCGGTTCAGTCGTTTCGGAGATTAGCTGAAACAAGTAGAAATCATCCAAAACCCAATAAGTCATCCAACCGGCTTTTAGTCAAAGAAATGGTTTACCGCCGAATAAACGTGCGCGATGTCGACTTGTGTCGTGAACATTTGTAAAACTACTCGTCAAAGACGCAAAAAAAAAGAGCTGAATATCGTATTTTCGATAAGAAAACATTTAAATTTAACATTAGTTTATGCCTGCGGACGGTTTTTCAATTGTTTTTTAATTTAATGTGAACATTATCACGATTTACTTGTCGTCCCTTTCTCGTAAACAGTGTCACACGTTCGACCCGTAATAAGTATTTGTAAGGACTGACCCGACCCAATTCGACCCACGCGCGGTGGCCGCGGCGCAGCTGGTCTGAAGAAGTCTATTCTTAAACATCTTATATTAGAATTCTTCTCAACGAATATATGTCATAAGCGTTATGAATACAGCTCAATTTCCATCCTTCATGAAAAAAATAATAATTCCATCCGAAGAAGAAGTGAATTCGGTCTTATATTAGAATTTCATAATGCAAATAAATGTCATAAGTGTTATGAATAGAGCACAATTTTCTTGATTTGTGTAAAAAAAGGTATACATATACAAGGTGACAAACTGTAATACGCTACATTACAGACGATTTTATTTCGCCTTTACGTAGGCGACTTCGCATCCTGTTAAAAATGGTAGATCAATGGTGCAAGCGAACAAACTTTTCAGTTTTAAATGTTATATATATATATATATATTATAGATATTAAAAGAGGAGGACTGTGGATAACACGTTAATCCCCCCTTTTATGTTCATATTACCATATACCTACATAATAATCCTTAGTTTGTCTTAATACTAAATAATAAAACATTCTGATTAACTTTTCGAAAACAACACTATTTAGTCTTATAAGATCTATATAAAAAATGTTGTAAAAAGCTCCTGTAAAAAATCACAAAATCATGTAAACTGAATTTTGTTGTAGACATATAGATAAATATGTTGGACTTCCCCAGAAGGAATAAAGGTATGGCTTTCCAAAAATACCACCCTAGAAGTATTAATAATAATTTAGGGGATGGTGGGATGAGGACATGAAACCAACTTTCAGAATTTTCAGAATTGCAGAAATGCGAAAAAAATCAAAAATAACATATGAAAAATACATACTCATTACCACCGACATGAATTTGCTCCTTGCATTGACTTATTCAAAGGGTCGACTATTGAAAGAGGGAATAGACTTCAGCATTAAAATAAATTCGGAACAGTGAATATGTTAAGAATTTTCTAACCTAACTTTAATAACAAGTGAAAATTCGATTTGCATGGCGCTCGGCGGTGGCTGCCGCGGCACGCTCGTTTCGCTCGCCTGCCTTGCGCGTTTTTAATGTTCCTAATGGGTTGTGAACCATCAATTGTTGGAACAGTAATCGGAATGCCTATACATTCGGTTTTTATTGTATTTTTTTTTTAAACTAACCTACGTATTGATTGAGAAATGGTGGAAAAGCAATCTAACTTAACCAAATTTCTTTTAAACATTCTTTTATGTACCAAACCTAATTAGTTGAAACTTATTAGAAGAATGGCTGGCCATTTAGTGTTAGTTTCAAATGTTTTGAGTTTGAAGACTATCAAAAATGTCTTAGTAGCAAGATTGTATATGTATTATTATTATTAACAATATGTTACGTTACGCAAAAGAATCAACTACAGGGTTGTTCCACAACGATCTTTAATGACTAGTGACAAATATGAGAGTAATCTGTTTAATAGCCATATTCATTTAACTTGACGTAACAACTCTTGTGGTAGATTGCAATTTTGGAGGAGATAGTCCCAAATTGAATGTATACACACGGCAATAAGAGATTTAAAAAAAGGTATATGGTCTTTTGTAAGGGTTTATGCTACTAAATTTGGAGAAAATAAAAACAAAAAAAGAAGCCAAGCAAAAACAAAAATTGGTGGATTGTCTTTTGTAACTTTCTTATTGTAGTTATAAAAATATAATGAGTAAGTAATTCTTTAAAATAAATTTTGCAGTTTTTACCAGTTTTTTTTTTTATTTTATACACAAATTAAATATCTATTCAGCTATTATTAATGGTCTTTTGAAATAATCAATAAGTAGGTAAATTATATATTAAACTTGAATTTAATAAACTGCACCACTGTGCATCCTAATCATCATGCATCCTAATCAATTCAATTGTGTAAGACAAATTCCGTTGCCTAACAAAAATTGCTCATATTCCTTTGTATTTCCATTGTGTAACTGAGACATATTTTGAAATTGTCTACTTAGTACTACTTGTACTACTTAGTTTCTATGGTATACTCACAAAGCAAAGCAAACAAAGGAACTTCTATTAGGCTATCAAACACATAAGCCTACATGTCTGACAAAAAAATATTAGGTAAAAACATTCATGAGTTTTTTTGGGTCAGTTTTCCAATACTGCCTGATACAAATTGTGTTCACAACAATAATCAATTTTCAATTCAGACAAGATAGGTTAATGGTCCACCATTTAAAAAACAGTAGGTTAGGTCAGGTTTTGCTAGCGATAATGCAAGGAGTAAAGCAGAGCGGAGCGGAGCAACGGCCCACCAAGAAGCCCTATTTATTCAATTTTTTTTTTAAGGTTTCTGTTAAAAAATATTTACTACCTGAGGTTTTTTTCTTGTCGTTTTATAATGTTTTCAGGTAACATTATAAAACGCTACCGTTTTTTTTTACCCATTATAGATTAAATTTTAATTTAAAAAATGTCCATTACTCAAGGATTGGGGCTAGAAATTTCACCAGAATACTTATAAATAGATCAATCTATCAACAAATGACCCGCAGTAAAACTACATTGACCTCTTGTTATCACTACATATTAAACTAATGGAAATGTTCACAAGTTTCCTTAATGAATAAATAAATGACTTAAGATAAAAAAATGTAATGAATGATTTCTGTCAAATATTATAATGAAGAAAATGGAATATTTTTTTATACATCTAAAAGTAGATATAAAGTACGCACGCACCTGTAAGCTAAAGTCATACATTTGAATAACTTGGTGAGCGATGTTTCGATGGACAATTGTTGTGGCTGACTGTCAATTATATCAGATGGAAGACTTTGTGCCACAGTTCCGGCCGCTGAGTAAGTCGCCACCACAGTAACTTTTTGAGAATTTTGCTCTTCATCGGGAACAGGTACAGCTACATCGTCGAAATCATCCTGGGCTTCCGCTTCAAAATGTGATACCATGAAGTGACCAGAATGTATTGTCTCTTTCCCCGGTCTGGACTGACGCCTTTCTACGTGATTCATGGTTTTTAAAACACTGCGCAATTATTTAAAAACTTAAAGAATTATTATTTAGGTACGAAATCTATCAACAAGGCCATATTTTACATTTTACTTATCACATTGTTTTCCATTTAAGTGATGTATTTTGTGGTTTAGTGACAGTGATCAGTGTGACCTGACCACAGAATAATGGTGTGACCGTACTAAGATTTAGTAAGATACCAAAAAATTGTGCTACCCGTACTGAAAATACGAAAAAGTACATTAATCCAAAATTCTACAATTTTTTTTTTAAAGTTATTTAAAGAAATGTTCTAAATAAAACACACATTTGCAAAATAAAATTTATTGTAAATCAACGATGTAATCATTAGTACTAAAATTTACATTATAGCGTCTCCGAAGAAGGTTTAAATGAAATATAACCATTAACCCATTACCTACACATTAACCCAATCGGGTCAGATTGAATATAATTAACAAACTAGCCATTTAATTGACGTTGATAATGATTGATTAAAAGTTAATGAGTTAATTAAACTTTTTTTAACATTAATTCAGAAGTGTTACTTTACACCCAGTTTAATTAAAATACGTTTTATCCTTATTTTTTTATTGCGAAACTTGGGCTGAAATTGTATGGCGGCGTAACAAACAGTAACATGACAAAACAACAAAAGACTGTTTATTAGAGAAAATATGTTAGAATTTTTACGAAACCGGCTTCAAAATAAATGTTTTCGATCATTTCGGAGTTTGAGACGTGTCATCTTGAAAGTTTGTTCAATCAGACAAAAAAGATATTCTACATAGTGCATGGAAAGTACATATACATCGTAGATATAGGTATTATATCAAGACTGAGGGTTCCTAGTAAGATTCGCCGCTGACAATGTCCAAGGAGGCATATACAATACTATTTTTAGTTACACCGCTACAAAAGAATGAAAACATGTGTTCTAATTGCTGTCTAGTAATTTCAACCGTATTATTTTAAACACAAGACTCAATTTCGACTATATAATATAACAGAAATATATCCCTTTGTCATCAAAACACAAAAAGTTAAAACTTTAGAAGTGGAAAGGACATATGTTAGGTATATAGTTCTGTAATTTAAACCGTATTGTTTTAAACTTAAGACTCAATTGTAAATATAAAATGTGCAGACATGTACCGTTTTGTTATTAAATCACAAAAAGTTATGACTAGTTCTGTAATTTAAACCGTATTGTTTTAAACTTAAGACTCAATTGTAAATATAAAATGTGCAGACATGTACCGTTTTGTTATTAAATCACAAAAAGTTATGACTTCCACCGACAGTGGAATAGGCATCCTCGGAATGGCAAAATTATTATAAATTAATTTACATGGTATATTCGTTCGTTTCTCTTTACCTACAATGTGATGGAAATTGTACATGTGTTTGAAGTAAATTATTGTGTGTTTGTGTACATGTGCTTGTGTGCCATGTTTATTATTATTTTCCTCAAGGACTACTCAACGAATTTCGCTGCGGGTTTTTTTTTATCATGTAGGTGTTAATGCAGAGCAGATATTTGCACATAGTATTTTAAGGATAAAGGGCACCAGATGGCACTGCAGTAATTATGTTTCTGTAAAATGGCAGGGTTTTTAGTAAGAAAAAATCTTTAATGCGCGAGTTGAACTAGCACTTGGCCAGTTTTTAATGAATATAAAAAGTACCTATGCCACTAGGTTACAGTTTAATTATGATTGTTACAGAGAAATGTAAGCCGTACTTATTGAACACGTAGGTAACGTAGGCAACAACAAAGTCTTAAATGAGAGTTATATTATATATTTACATAGATATTTTTCATATAAAATATATTCTCATCTAAATCAGAACGGATTTTTTTAAAGTGGTTATTTTTTTTAGATAGTTACTCTTAATCAAAAAATAAAATGGATATACCAAAACTGTTTCTTAAAAAAATGTTCCTAAGAAAGATTTCCTTTATTTTCTTTGGTTTACAATTTCTCCCATACCCCAAAATACATTGTAAATAGTCAAAAAATACCAAAAATTCCCTCACTTCAGAGGAAATAATTACCAATAAAATAATTATAATGATTCATAATAATATTTGAAAGTACTATGAAAAGCAATGTTAAACAAAAAATTATAAAATAAATATATTAAAAATGCGATTCCAATAATTTAGAACAGAACCCACTTATTATGCGACCAAATATTATAGGGAGACAAAACGTACGAGCCTAGTTATAATTAAGTGCATTTGATAATTGGTCGGTTTGTATCTCAACCGTTGTTGATAATTTAAAACAAACGATATTAATTATGCTAAATTGGCTCTTTATAATAAAAAAAAACATAATGAGATACAAATAAGGCTTAATTTTCCTTGCCAAAAATATAAAATGCCCTCTTTGTTTCTTTTATGTGTGAATTCCGCATATTTGAATTGAACACTTGGGCATTGTGCTACATACACTTCGGTCGGGTGGCAAAACAACACTGCGCAAAATGAGTCCCATCGAGCGTGAACGCACTCATGTTTTCTGGACGTTTTTACGTGTCGGATCGCACATCTTCCTAATCCTATATCAATGATATACATACATACCTAATTTATTGAAATTAATTTAAAAAAAATTACGTTTATTTTTAACACATACCTAATAAGATCTAACTACAAAATTTATTAGAACTATCTTGTGTCAACTGTTTCATTAGTCAAAGGAGCTATAGCCGATCATGTAAAAGATGAAAGTGTTATTATCTGTGGTTATTATAACAATTCAATCAACAAGTTTTAGTCGTTGGCATAGCTACAAAATCCTGACTCCAGCGCAATACGCAGATAGACACAGACTTATGGCCTTTAAATGTAGGTAATAAGTAAATAACTGGTTTCATAACTTTTTACAAATAAATAACTATAGATAAGTATTTTTAGTTGACATTGTCATTGGAACTTCATTGTTCCTCTGAATGAAAAGAGTTTTTTTTTAATAAAATGTTTTACGAGAGCGGCGATAGTTGTTATTGTAAGAACAATACAATCATTTTTTGTCGAAGTAGGACTGCCTGCGTTTTGTGAAAGAAATAGGTATAATTCATATATCTAATGTGTGAAAGAAGTGGATGATACCATGAAAACTTGATATTTTTCATCTCGCTTACATATTTTATTTTATTTATTTTTGTAGGAAGCTCATCCCATTCGACCTGAGCATTCGACACATAAAAATTCCTACCGGTTTCTTTCTTTCACAAAGCGTAGGCAGAGTTATCTCGGCAATTTATGCGGGTGTCTGTCTCTTAACAATACAATCTAGTCTAGTCTAACAACAAACATGTTTTCCCAGCAAGCCATTGGTAGAAATTCGGAAAATTGTTTTAATTTTAAGTCTCCAAAATAAGGTGATTGCTAAAATGACTGCAAAAAATACAAAATGAAATTATTTTGTAATAAAAATTGATAAAAAATTAGGTAACTGTATTTTCATGGAATATACCGTATTTTTGTAAATGGAAAACTTGTTATTTTACTTTCGCGATCTGGAAGCACTGTTCACAGCACAGCATTGTGGCCGTTTTTAGCATTTTTGATGCTAGTTAAAAAATAATTGGTTGACTCACTGTTATGTATTAAGTATAGCAAAACCTTTATGATTTATATGACAACACTCCAAATATCGTTTTAAATAGGTTTCCTAATATTAAATAAACTTGGAATTTTAGAAACAACTAATCGACGAGTAATATTAATAAATATATGATGAGTAAAGTTCAAGAACTGATGACAGACAAATCTAGTGCGACAGTAATTAACTCCGCAAGAATTTTGGTGTTTATAGTAGGTGATATAGTCAGTAAACAAAAGAATGTAATTTTTCTAAATGTTTAATGCGCCTTCCAATATCAAACACACAATACGAAAGACTATTTTCACAGGTAAATGAAAAGAGGTAAATACAAAGAAACAGATTTGTATTGAACATGTGTCATTTACATTACATGTTAAATAAGGTCTCACACAGAACAATTCTTGTAGGTAAACATTTTGTACCGATGGAAAATATGCTAACATTGATATATGCTAAACAAAAATTCTTCTAATAAAGAATATGAAGTGGATGAGGATTCGGAATAAACGATATACTTAATTAAAATAAATATGTTGTTTTATTTCATAGCATATTTTTGGCAATAATATCTACGTTTTAGCACATTTTAGCACAGGCAACCCTTAATTTTAGCACAGTCTTGATTTAAAAAACGGTCACTCACGCATAGCACATAGAGCATGCTCACGGCATGAGTGAACGTGAACATGACGTGAACCAACGTGAACTGACTGAACTGTCACAAAAATGTCAAGTCCATAGCAATCAATTGGTAGTCAATACTGGTCAATACTCAATAGATAAAATTGGAATCAGGAATAATTTCTCTAACATTTACTTAGTGGAAAAGAAGCAAAATTATCCCGAATGTTGAAATCAGTTGAAATGACAACGAAGTACCTACTGTGAACTTGAATAATATAATAAAATAAATGATATTAAGTACTTTTATCGTTACAAATCAGTTACTTGCAAAATCCAATAAATACATCACCAAATACTGGTACATCTGGACATAATTATGAATTCACCAAAACTGAGATCATCTCAAATTTGCAAAAATATTAAAAACCAAAAATTATCGCCTCTAGAAATCAAAGAAAAACTTAGAAAGGTGACTATTTCTTATGATATATATCATCCCTGGAAATCGTCATTGTCAGTAAAATATAAAAAGTGTGATTGGTTTGCTAAGTACCTACTGCAAAATTTGTTTTGTCTCTTATTTTATGCTTCTAAGTAAAATTTAAGTTATTATTTATTATAAGTAAAACAATGTTTTATTTTTATGCCAATAATAATTATTATATTTAAGTCCATATGACTTTTGTTTTTATAATAATCAAATCAGATAAATCTTTTAGAAAATATTCTATAAGTATTAAAACAAAAACTTTCAGATATGTCGTTTGGCTCGATCACAGAATAAAAGCCATAGATTTATTTAATGTTTTAAACGGAAAATGTATAATTTGTGAGTTAAGTTGATTAGGAATTCCAGGAACAATATGTATATACCTATTATATATACATATTGTCCCTATTATATACCTACCTATTGAGTTAATTTATAATTATTTTATAATGAATTTATGTCCCTATATAATTGTATTTATAATTTTAAAAATTTAATTTTTAATTTAATCCATATATTGCCATTGTTGCACAATGAGGAATCATTCTTTTACGATTTTAACAAATTTGTGAAACTTTTTTTTGTTAATAATATTTTTTGTTTAGAATTATAAAGAAAAAATTCGAAGCTGCAGGATCTCACTCATAAACAATTTCCGGGGAACTGTGATTCAAAATGACCTGCGTAATACTTTATGTGATTTTTACAAAAATATGTTTGATTTTGGATCTAACAATATTAATTTAGAAGAAGAACAAGAAGTATTACAACAAATCAAAGAAGAGTTTTTACAGGAAGAATTAAATTGGTAATATATAAATGTTTTGAATATTAAAGAATACCTGCTACCCGTATTTCTCAATGCTTATTTACAACTGTAAGAATGTTGGTAGCAAAGCATTTTAGTAATTATTGTAAGTTGATTATAATCTATAACTCGGCTTCTGACATAACAAAATTTACAGATACCTACTTACCTAATAATTTGACTTTTCATGTGATGTCTGAATGGATATGTAGGCTAAAGTATGAAGTTGGTATAACATGCGATTAATTTGACTTGCGCTAAGTAGAATGAGGGACAAATTGGATGTTTGTGGGACAATGTGGAACGCTTTTGATAAAGGGGAACAATGAAGACAAATGCGGGACTGTCTCCCCCTAATGGGAGACGGTTGGCAGCCTTAACATATATACTTGTCGCAAAGTTTTGTTGTAGAATTTGTTTCTATATATTAAATAGTAAGTAATTATTGTAAAACGTAAGCTCTCGAATGAAATAAAACATTTATGATCAGCAGCTTGTCGATAATCAGTAGATTTAAGTGAGACTCGGCTTCACTTGCTTCACCCGCAAAGCCGACACTGGGTTAACTGTGGGTACCTACCTAGTCTATATAACTTGGAAAAATCCTATGAAATGCTTAATCATACGTCGCACCTGCTACTTTTTTTCACATAGTCTACCTGTTACTTCTGCTACAAATAATACTTGTTAGTGTTTTTGAATATAGGTATAGTGTTTTTTAATATAGGTATAGTGTTTTTTAATATAGGTATAATATTTTTGAAAATGTCTGCTATTTTGAACTTTTTAATTATAGGATCGATTGCTTTCTAAATCGATATTTAAGAGCCTGCGTGATCTCCGATCACAAATCTGTGGTCAAAATTGAAAAAAAAGTGTCACTATTTTGAACTTTTTAGTGACTGGACCGATTGCTTTCAAAATTGATACCTAGGAATCCGCGTAGACTCCGATCACGAATCTGTTGTCAAAATTGTAAAAAAGTGGCCGTCATTCGGTCGTAATCATATAAATCATAATTCTCATTTAATTTTCAGTAGCAAATGGTATATTTTGTGATATTGATGCTTGATTATGTACGTATTAATTGATTGACATTGATTGACTGATCGATAGTATATTACGAGTGTTACAAGCTCATGGAGTTTATAAATCACTGTGAAAAAAATTAATCATTTCATGAAATGAAAATAAATTAAAAGTAACAATCATTTCCATGCTTAGTCTACAGAGGGATCAGTACCCCTCTTACGCCGAATAGGAATATAAGGGTGAGACTTGTGCGATAAGCGTATTATGTTTAAAAAGTATTCACTTCTTGTGGCGGTTGTAAATCCCGTATTATGTGCTCCACAAGATCCCGCCGAGATTTAAAAAGAAACGTTAAGTCAGGACATGTCTTCGAAGCCATCTTTGTGAATCATTACACATAACATACACAACTGTCCATTACTCTTAACTTGGAATATAACAATGTCATAGGTACATTGATTTCAAATTAGTAAATAGTTAAGCGCTTTTTCAGTTACCTTCGAGGTCTGCGTACTTACAAAACGATTGCATTGAAAACAAATCAAATTTATAAAATGTGTATGTAAAAAATAGTTACAGTAACTATAACAACCTCACTTGTAATATGTTAGTTTTATTATTTAATTTTAATTACTTAGTTTTAAAACAACAGCAAAACAAAGTTTTTTGAGTTCAAGTTTTCCACCCCTTCTCAATGCTCTGGGTACGGTTTTACAAAACTACCACCCTAGAAGTATTAATAATAATTTAGGGGATGGTGGGACGAGGACAGGAAACCAATTTTCAGAATTTTTAGAAATGCGGAAATGCGAAAAAAACCAAAAGTAAAAACTGAAAACTACATACTCGTCACTACCGACATGAATTGGCTCCTTGCATTGACATAATGAAAAGATCGACTATTGAAAGAGGGAATAGACTTCAACATTAAAATAAATTGAAAACAGTAAATACGTTAAGAATTTCCTAACCTAACTTTAGTAACAATTGAAAATTCGATTTGCGTGGCGTTTTTTATGTTCCTAGTGGGTCGGAACCATCGATTGTTAGAACAGCAGTCGGAGTGCCCATATATTCGGTTTTATTGTATATTTTTTTAAACTAACCTAACCTACCTATTGATTGAGAAATGGCGGGAAAACAACCTACCTTAACCGAATTTCTTCTAAACGTTTTTTTATGTACCAAACCGAAATAGTTGAGACTTGTTAGAAGAGTGGCTGGCCATTTAGTGTTAGTTTCAAGTGTTTTGAGTTTGAGGGTTATCAAAAATGGCTTAGTAGCAGGTATGTATAACTCATTTTTAATTTTGCTTTTTTCGTATTTCCGCATTTCAAAAAATTCTAAAAGTGAATTTAATCTCTTCACCTCGCCCCCTCTATCTTATTATTAATACCCTTAGGGTGGTAGTTTTGGAAAGCCAACCCATGCTCTGTCATAGTGAGCGCGTCTTGTGATTTTTGTGTTTTATAGAAAACCTAATTATTGAAATATTTTTACGTATCTACAGAAATGCTGAAGATACTATTTAAAGCAAATCTTGCCTTGCCGTCATTCGGTTACTATGGGCTAATGTGGGTCATTACTAAGTATGTAGCGCGCACCGAACGATAGCACGAGCAGTTCGTAAAGACACAAACTTTGATTTGTTATAAGTAACTCTGGCCATTTATCAGTGTCTTTCCTATGATATTGTGTATAACTGTTGATAATGTGTTAATGGTAGATGCTATCAATCTCATCCAAAATCTCCTGCTTTGACAAGACGAACTTATCTTTACTACTCTATAGTTTCGTCGCGTCGTCGTCATCGTTGCGATAAATGTTCCTCGTTTCGCCCCTTTCAAAAATGCTATCCACATCCTTAGATGTCCACACCCCCATAATACAATTTTTTGTCACTTATCGCCTAATAATAGTAATATCGTCTATATTTCAATAAGCCGTGTTAAAAAAACGAATGTGTGCCTTGTTTATGCCATATCCCCGCGACCACGCACGCAAGCGCTTATCATCACTAACTATAACTATACTCAGCAGCGAAGCCGCCCATCCGCGGGTGTTTTGATGTTCTGTGTATATGGCAATAAACAGCTGCATTAATTTTTGTGTACACAGGTTTATGGAAGAATTTGAAAAATCAGAAATTCACAATGTGGATTGGTCTTTAATGGAATCAACCAATGACGTGATTTGTCCTGTTTGTGAGAACACAAACCTAGAAAAGAATGATGATGATGTGTCGTGTTCTACATGCCAATGGATACTGAAGACAAAAAAAAGCTTAGAAGAAATACAAAAAGGTGTTTTTAACATTATTGAAATTCATAACTTAACTTGTGACAGAAAAGTTCAATTTACTATAGTTGGTGCTACTAATGATGCTCATATGTACTTTATTTGTGACTCATGTATGGAAATGCAAATTGTTCTGTAATTGAAAGTTATTAAAAAAAATTTAGTTTAAAAAAATGTTATTTTCATTTTAACACTGGCAGTGTTGTGTGAACCAAGAACAATGATACCAAGACATCTTTCCATATTCTATACTTACATATTGCTTGTTCCATTGATATACCAATATCCGCGCAGGAACCCTACCAAACGGCGCGGCGCCCTTATTTAAAGTACCGTCGTCAAAGGCAGCAACGTACCGAAGCATCTTCAATGCTTCCGGTCGTCGTTCATGTCAAATCCTACACGCTCTACGGAGTATAGGTTGAGGATGTCTTTTAGCCGGACAGGCTGCCCCTTCTGTGTAGGATTCCCAACCTGGCACTATCTGCGCAGTAGGTTGGGTGCGCAGGTGTCTGTATGTAGATTCGGCCGTCACTAAATAAAAAAAACCGACCGGCTTTTAGTCAATATCATGACTGTGGTCTTGACCTAGCGACGGGCAAACGTACGCCATGCCGACTTATGTCGCAAAAATTTGCAAAAACTACTCGTTAAAGGCACAGAAAAAAGATGAATATCGTATTTGCGGTAAGAAAATATTTTAATTTAACATTAGTTTATGCCTGCAGATTGATAATCGATTATTTTGCAATTTAATTTGAGCATTAACACGATTTAATTCTCGTCACATTCTCGTATGCAGTGTAACACGACGTAATAAACGTTTGTACCGATGTCGGCCGGTCCGAAGAAATGTATTCTAAAAGGTATTGGTATTTCTCTAGGCGAATATATGCCATAAGTGTTACGAATAAAGCTCAATTCCCATGCTTCATTTAAATAAAAATATATATAAGGTAGCAACAAATACGTTACTGCACCTGGCGGACGCTTTTGCGTTGTGTTCAATTAGCGACTACGAATCCTTATTAAAATTGCTAAATCAATGGCTTGTTCCGTTTTTTCGGGTCCCACGTCAGGAATCGGAATAAGACCGCAAAACGAGTCATTCGTTGTCATTTTAATTCTAGCTATTTTTTTTGGCTTGTTTCTTCGGTCTACTTCGCTCCTCGCATTGGCACACGTAAAACCTAAATCATCCGTTAAATTGCAAATTTTCATGTCCATTTAAAATCAAACGACCGTTTACTTGGTCTCTAGTTTACTCTTTTAACGGCTTTATCCATTCACTTCGTATCTCTGGATCCAAAGAAAACCTACAACAAAAATTTGGTAAGCATTAATTGGGATGTATAGAGTAGCTTACCTAGAAGATATAGATACCTTTGGCACAAACTTTTCACCGCCATAGTCGGAAACTGAAGTCATTGAAATAAATTGCATTTAATATAAAGTGAGGAATATCCACTCTATTTTTTAAGCATGCAGGAACATAAATTAAAATAATCCGGGAGATAAATGTTAGAGGTTGTGGGCACATTACAGAGAAATGAAGCGGTATATTTCGAAAAAAAAATCTATACATAATTATTTTATAGTTTAATAAGTCGGAACGGCTAAGACCAGGAGGCTCCAACACGCATGGAACATTGGCCGAAAATTAAAGCCCTGCGGACTATGTCGCTAAGAGCGTGGTGTCTGTTTAAATACCTATGTTTAGATATCTTGTGTTAGTAAATAAAGTCTTCGAAAGAGTCAGCAGGTCTTTCTCTCCAAATCCTTCGAACCCTTACACGTAACAATAGTTTGAAAGCAAAATAAAGGCATTTGATACTTACCGATGGAACGAAATTCTTTAATTTTCTTTTAATTTTGAGGAACTGTGACTGTGGCAATTTACTGCAATACAAGTCATTTTTGTGGCGAATTTATTTCGCACCGATTTATTTAATAATTTACTCCTATAATATCAAAATTTTTAATAATTTGACGCAAACGTCAGTCTTACGTCCGTCTGACTAGTCAGACTTATGTCACTGAGAAAGGGGTACAAGACTACAAGCCATGGACGTAATATTAGGTACAGGACGGTGCACTTGGCTCTGTGAAACGAGGAGATGAGTTGACGGGGTCAGAGCCCGTTTGTCCTTTTCTTTGTAGGGTAACAATAATTTTCTTCCGTTGAAAAAAAAAGAAATATTCTATTTGAATCATTAATTTTTACCATGCAGTACAAACAAATAATTTAAATATGTGTAACTATTTGCAAGTAGGTATATAAATTTAAAAAAATTGTAAGGCATCACGAGACGCCTGGCAGTTGTGAAACATCTAGTTTGTACAAGTACCATGAATAAAAGACAAGATTACGACGGGAACTAAATATGGCATAATTAAATTAAATATTACGATTTTTTTACAGAAAATGATGACTATTTATTTAATAAACATTTATTTTATTAAATAGAAATTTTAAAAATTATTTCAAGTTGCAACAATTCAATTCTTTTAATCTGTGACTTCAGAAGTAGATAGATAGACTACAGGTCGTCTATTTCATGACGGTGCGCCCCACCCCGCGAAACTTGTGCCCCTATTCACGACCGCGCCAAACGTCCAAATGGCACGGCAGCACGGCTCTCTTAAGTTGGCACCCGAAAGAATTGTTTTTTAATATTTTTTTTTCTAATTCGTTTGTTCGTCGTTTGTTCGTGATTGTTCGATCAAATTCATCGTTTGTTCGTTCTTCAATTTTTTATAAAAAATATTTAAAAATTCTTACTTAAGTTGGCACCCGATAGAATTGTTTTTTAATATTTTTTTTTCTAATTCGTTTGTTCGTCGTTTGTTCGTGATTGTTCGATCAAATTCATTGTTTGTTCGTTTTCCAATTTTTCATAAACAATATTTAAAAATTCTCTCTTAGGTCATTGGCGTTCCATTTAAATTTTTTTCTAATTCGTTTGTTTTTAATTGTTTGATCAAGTCACTGCCTTCTATACTTTCAAGCCATTAGATTTGGTAACGTCGCATTAACTGTCACTTGTAGTCTGATTTATTTCGTCAGCTGACAAGATGTCATGATTTAATATTTAAAAATATGGGATTTAAATAACTATATGAAATTATCGATAGCATTTAACAGAAAATAGAAATAGGAGTATCTATTAAATTATATTAGCACCCGCCCGCGACTTCGTTTGCGTGTCATAAGTGGATTTTATGAATAAAATAGAATCATCAATAGAATAAAAATAATGGTTATTATATCTCATTTCGGTTAGTGTTACTATGATTTTGTGCGTTTATCACAGGCTATATCTTAAAAACTAGTTTTATTGTATAATGTTCTACGGGAATGTACCGTTCCCTTGCAGTTTATTCCTCTTCCTGGGTTCTATGTAATCTCGCCGGACCTGCTGGTGGCTAGCATGCGGTTAAAGTGACCATGAAAGGTAAAAGTATAGTTCCCCGGGATCCTCCAGATTCCATGTCTTCGAACCTATTCGAAAAATGATAAAAATTTACTGTAATTTCCACCCAAACGTGTCAAGATTGTGACGTGAAACGAAAAACGATTATGGTGAAAATATCAACTTACTAATTACGAATAAACACGATGTAAAACGTAATGTTTAACACTGCTTTATTATTTTAAATCAATATCTCTGTTTACATAACGTTTAAATGGAAGAAAACGCGAATTAATGACCTGATTGATACTAAGGCTCGGATTACACGCAACGTTGCCAGATTTCAGTAGCATGGATTGTAAACTATAGATGGAAGTGATCAAATTCATTGATTGCTCGTTTTAAAATTTTTATACAATACCTTGTCGGTGTACCTACAATACTTAAAAAAATTCAAAAGTGTTGCAATCGAATGTTACCTAGGTATATATTCCTAACAGAAAATTAAAACTACAAAGAAAACATTTATAGGGTCAGGTAGGTACATGACGAGTCGGTCCCCAAAGAGGAACCTATATCAAAAGTAAGGTTTGAATATCGGCTTGATGCACCTACAAACACAATGTTATTTAGGTACAGGTCCAATCAAACTGTATGCATACCTACCTAAATTTCAGGTCATTATAGTTTTAAAGTAATATTAGGCCAAATCTTTTCACGCTTAGGCGGCCCATTCATGATCACTCCATCATTCCAAAAACGTTCACATTATTCCAAAATCTTGCCGTGAATGTTTAAACGGTTCGATTTTTGCGTGACGTCGCGCCATGAGCGGAAATCCAATCGTTCCAAAATCCAGTGATGCCACGCCGATGCATCGCGTCGCGCCATCGCTCCAACCAACGTATCGTGAATGCGGAAACCCACGATTCGTTCGCACCGCGCCAGTCACTCCATGAACTCCATCGCGCCAAAAGATCGTGAATGTGGGAATTGTGACTGATCCAAATTTTGGATTAGTCTGTGTGAATCTGCCGTTTACGTAGACATGGGTACGCCAGCAAATTTCTTGCGTCAACGCCAAAGCGCCGACGCCAATTAAGGTATCAACGCAGCGCCGTAACGCCAACGCCAGCGCACTGAATGAATGAATATCGCCCACCACGCTGCGCCGCGACACATGTTGACACCGGGTTCCGTTTGGCGTTGGCGGTGGTTGACGGCGCCACGACGCAGCGTGCAATAATAATAAGTGCAATAAAACTACCCTAAAATAAGTTTCTTTCCAATTTTACAATTACATTGTTATTTCCAAAGTTTAAGTTATCGTGTATTTAGATTAGGTTACTGTATAACAAAGATCAAATATTTTTTTGTTATTTTCATTTATTTTTTAATATATTTTATTATTTTTTACATACATAATTTAAAATTGAAAGTTCATTATAACCTTTTAAATCTATAAATTGGTGTTATTTATTTACTATTATTATTTATTTATTACTATTTATTACCCTGCCTGCGAAGCTGGAGGTCCCGGGTTCGAATCCCAGGTCGGGTCATTATTTATATGATGAATATTAATACTGGCACCGGGTCTTCGTTGTTATATGTATGTGTTGTCTTCGCTTGGTACCCAAAATACAAGCTAATGCTTAGTTTGGGACCTAGACGTTGTTGTGATTGTGTGTGTTATTATTACTATTATTATTATTTATTATTTATGCCTTGGCTTCATTGGGGTGGCGAAGAGCGAACGACCGACGCAACGCATGATACACTCGGCTCGGATAATTAGTTAGTTAGGGCTAATTGAGTAAATTAATTAATTAATTAAATTGTGAGTAAAGGTCAGCTGTGATGGTCAATAACCATCAATCGAAACTGACATGATAATGAGCAGTGTTGCCAGTAACTTAACTGAATTAAATACCTACCCCAGTAGGTAATGGAAATTAAAAATCGATTACAAATCGCGAGTTGTAAGAAATTTAGCAACGAACAAACAATGAATTTGATCGAACAATCAAGAACAAACGACGAACAAACGAATTAGAAAAAAAATTATTAAAAAACAATTCTTTCGGGTACCAACTTAAGTAAGAAATTTTAAATATTTTTTATAAAAAATTGAAGAACGAACGAACGATGAATTTGATCGAACAATCACGAACAAACGACGGACAAACGAATTAGAAAGAAAAATATTAAAAAACAATTCTATCGGGTGCCAACTTAAGTAAGACTTTTTAAATATTATTTATAAAAAATTGAAGAACGAACAAACGATGAATTTGATCGAACAATTACGAACAAACGACGAACAAACGTATTAGAAAAAAAAATATTAAAAAACAATTCTATCGGGTGCCAACTTAAGTAAGAATTTTTAAATATTTTTTATAAAAAATTGAAGAACGAACAAACGATGAATTTAATCGAACAATCACGAACAAACGACGAACAAACGAATTAGAAAAAAAAATATTAAAAAACAATTCTTTCGGGTGCCAACTTAAGAGAGCCCGGCAGCACACCAAAATCCGTCCATGAATGGGAAAACCTTACGCGATCCGAGTGGTGCGGTCGACCGAATTGGATATCCAACCGCGCCAAGTTGGAACAATTAGTCCTATTCTTCAAAACCTAGGACATAAATGCTAATAAAGAAACTGTCCAAAAAAATTTCTTCAATGCGAAGTAGTTTAAAAAAAACATATTAAGGATTGTATTATAATAACATTTTTATTGCAATATAGTAGGTATGTGGATTAAATACTCAAGTTATTAAAAAAATATATTGGGTCGGGGAAAAATTTCCTCGCGTTTTCTATGAAAACTCAAGACGTTTTTTTTTTCAAAGTTAATTTCCAGTCTTTAGTCCATTTACTCTTGGGCTTTTTTTTGAGGCGGAACACAGAGACAGACATACACTACGACTTTATTTGTATAGAAGATAAATCTATTACTTAGTTTATATTCATCGAAGGGAGAATATAGTTTCCGTAATGACGTTAACACTTTTTTTTTAATAAATTACAAGCAAATCGCAATTTATCATTAGGAACCTGTCAAAAACTTGTTCTTGGTCCTCTCCTCGGGACTGCTTTCAATTCCACAAAGTAAGATTTACTACTGACCAGTTATTTTTAAAGTACCTATAATTTAAGTTACCTATGAAAAGATATGCCACAGCCACCCACTGATTCTCTTCTACAATTTGTTATACAACATTTTTTAACAATTTTTCAATGAAAATATTAAGAATATATTAAAAATTTACACCAAAAAACCAATGCAGCAAAATTTTCACAAACTAATGACATATTGAATTGAGATTTCTTGCCTGCCAGTAATTTCAATTGACAAGTTGATTTTAGCTTACTTGCTAATACAACCAAAAGTAACACTTTTAATACTAATATAGTTTTCCTCAAACTTTATGGCGGATCGGAATACAATGCTTTATGCGTGCTTGCGCAGGTGCAGTCATGTACCCCACGCTCCACTGCGTGCGTCTCGCTTGGTCTCGCTACACCTAAACTAAAACTGGTTACTTTCCTGCAACGCGACTTGTGCCTATGTTCACATCCGCCATAAAGGTATAATGGAACTGTACCCGTCTGATACGTACGTAGTATCCCTATAGCCTTGATTACACGTACCGAGTATATTGGTGAGACAGTACTCTCGGCCGAGTGCTCGGTACGTGTAAACACATCACCGAGTTCTCGGCCGAGCGCTCGGCCGAGACAGAGGGCGAGACAGTCACTCGACCCTAAACTTTTTACTAGACCGAGTGCCCACCCCCGCGCTTCCCCGCACTGACTCGCTCGCTCGCTCGGCATGTATAAACATGCACTCGGTCAGTGTGCACTCGCCACTCGGCACATTTAATTAATTTTTTTAAATGTCCATGTTGTGAGCATGCTTCAAAAGTGAAATGACTCGCCTCCAAAAACTAAAATACGTTTAAACACTACTCGCACGTCCCTGCTGTCTCGGCCTAGTACAATTTCACTGTCTCTCTCGATTACTCGGTACGTGTAATCAAGGCTTATCCCTCTAAAGTAGTTGAGTAGTTTATAGTCTGTGGTCTCTCTCTAATTCTCTATTGCTGTGCTCTATTGAATGAAGCAAGCCACAGATGAAGCAAGCGCTTCGCTGCTTATAATAACATTTTCGAAAAACGAAAATGGATCATATTTATGAAATAAAATAGAAAACCGTACATATTATAATATTATATATCAAACCTAAAAATATTTGGGCTGATGGAGCTTCTAATGCCCTTCCAATAAATAAAAAAAAAAGAACCATCTATGTCAAATTGTCAATGAAAAGAAAAGATTGTTTTGGTATAGCATGGATGAATTTTTAATAGACACCGCTCGAAATCTGGTAACGTTTTTGCGTTATTGTTTCATCATCATCATCATCAGCCTGTGTCTCTCCACTGCAGGGTATAGGCCTCTCCCAAGGCTCGCCACCACACACGGTCCTCCGCCTTTCGCATCCAACTACCCCCGGTCGGTATGGTGCTTCAGGTCATCTGTCCACCTGGCCGGGGGGCATCCAACGCTTCGCTTTCCGGTATGTGGCCTCCATTCGAGTACTCGTCTACCCTATCGGTTATCAGTTCTACGGCAAATGTGACCGGCCCATTGCCACTTCAGCTTGCTGATCGCTTCGGCTATGTCGACAACTTTAGTTCATTGACGGATTTCAGTGTTTCTGATTTTATCCATCAAAGAAACACCGAGCTTAAACCGCTCCATAGCACGCTGAACGACTTTAAATTTGCGGATCAGTCCTGCCGTGAGAGTCCGTGTTTCAGCACCGTACATCATTGTAGGTAGCGTTGTTTAAACAACTTGAAATGAATCAAAATAATTGTTTATTTTTTATTGGAAATGGGTCGGCTTTAAAAAAAGACTTGTGTACTTATGTTTTGGATTTATTTCATTTGTTTTCATGCCATTTGATTTTTCTTTGACATCGTTCTGTTACACACTGTTCACAAAATGATAAACTTAAAATTTCCCATTATCTATGAATTAAGTTCCACTGTGGCAACAGCCCTACAGAAACAGCTTGAAGGAATAATCCTTCCCTTCGGACGCGTATGGTACAGTACAGCATCTGTACCAGTGAAGTTTTTACGCGAACATGACCCAGGTGAGTTGTCGTACATACATTGCACCAGCGCTTCCACGTGGTGGTGGTATATTTTTTTCTAGGGAATGTGTCGATCGGAAGCTTTTCCTCAATGCTAAAATATATTCAGTATTAACCATACACCAATGATATCATACATCAACAACCGTATCTGTTTATACAACAGTCACATGACGGAATACGCGCGAGAGATTAATGAAGTATAGGGGGAAACTACTGTTAAAAAAAGTATGGTACATTTTTAGTTCCAATATTTTCATTCTGGAAATGAAACAAACCTGGCGGCTGGATACTTTAGTTGACAATGAAGTATTATAAGTGATCATCGAAGCAGATCCATCGCGAATCAGGTCTGAGTTAGCGACAGGTTCTGGTGTGAGTGATAAAAAAAAATTATTTTAATAAATTTTGACAAATAAGAAAAATGAAAAAGCTCAAAAAATGGGTACCGCATACCAACAATCATGCGCCAAGGCGTCAAGAGCTGCATTACATAACTGAACTGTCACAATAACAAGGCAATTTTAAGTTGTATCATTATTTGTGATGAATAATGAATCCTGTGCAATAATCGGAAACCCTCATCAATGGAAGTATAATGGTTGAACACAGGAGAACTGACCAAATACTGTCTCAAGTGAAAGTTGACTCAGAAAAAAGTACTGGTGAGTGTCTGGTGGACCAGTGCTGCTGTCATCCACTAATGCTTCCTAAGATCTGGCCAGACAATTATGGTAGATCTGTATTGACAACAAATGCAAACCACGATGGAAGAGCTAGCCGTTACACAACATAGACTGGTTGATAGCTTTAGCCCACTGCTAATTCAGGACAATGCCAGACCACAAACTACACAACAGATGGTCACTAAATTAGAGGAGCTGCGATTGAAATGTTTCCTACATCCACCGTACTCCCCAGACCTTGCTCCAACAGATTACCACTTTTTTGGAACTTGGTTCCATACCCAAAGGGTACACACGGGAATCCTATTACTAAGTTTCTGCTGTTTGTCTATCCGTCACAGGGCTGCATCGCCTGAACAGTTATAAGTAGACACTTGAAATTTTTACAGATTTCCACTAACTTTTTAAAACACTGTTTCTTAAAATCTCCTTAATTGCATGTAATTTCTTCTTACTACTTAACCTTATTTTTCACTACTTTGCTATGGCCGCCTATAACAACAAATATTAAAAATAAAAGAAAGTTGAAAATTAAAGGGGATCCCCATACAAGAAACATGTTTTTTCAATGTTTTTGGTGATTTGTAGTTAAGAGATCTTAGGTCATACTTAAATAATAGTAATAGTAGACCAAAATTTAGATTTTCGAACAGTTTCATCAATTATATTTTTTTAATGAGTTTGACGTGACTACTGATGTGACTAGTTACCTACATTTTCGAGACTGATCATATCCACATTGTCTTTAAGTTATTTACCTACTAATAAGCCAAATTTTTAGATTTTCTGATGTAATTGTGACATACTTGGTTTTTTTTTTACTTTGAAGCCGCCTCATTAATAATAATAATATAATTTATTATATATATGATATAATAATAAGCCAAGCGTTAACGAAACTGGTTGACTGACGCCATGCTATTCTTATACACCCTAAACATTATGTTGTATCAAAAAACCTACCAACCAAAACTAAAACTGTTGCATTTTTTGTCGCTCAGCTCTCTCTCTCCGAAAAAGTGGAATCTTTATTTTGGTACCTAGGTAAATTTCAACAAATAAGATCAATCAAAAATAGAATAAATAAGGCCAAGTACTTGGCCATTACGAGCTATGTAATCCAGAATATATGGTCAAGTTCTGTGATCATAAGAAAAAGTGGTGTAGTTGTCTACCAACATTTAAAAATGCAGTTTCTTAAAATGTCCTTGTTTGTAACAAAGACATTAGTTTGCATCTAATTTCTTCTTACTACTTAGTCTTATTTTTCACAATTACGTTTTGGAAGGATTCCTACCACAATACAATTAATATCATGACACCCGAGTGGCAGTGAGCCCGCTTCTTGTTCAGAAGGCTGTGGTTGGAATCCCAGGGCATGTACCAATGAGTTTTTTGTCACTGAATGTGCCTCGGAAAGCACGTTAAGCCGTCAGTCCCCGTTGCCATCAATAGATGGCAGTCGTTCAAATCCACCAACCCGCACTGGAGCAGCCTGGTGGATTAAGCTCCAAGCCCCTCATCCCGAGGGGAGGCTTAAGCCCCTGCAGTGAGGCATTAATCACACACATAGTTGACAAATTTTGATATAGGTAACAACTGCACAGCATTAAATAATCTATTGTTTAACCAGGTTATAAGTTATTTTATTTTTTTACAGGTTGAAATTATATTAATTGAATCTATATTCACCACATCATACAAAATCCGCTCTCACTTCATTTACTGGTTCAAAAATGTGGATAATTTAATATACATAATATTAATAATACCTGAGACATCTCACAGAGCGCCATCTAGTCCCAAACTAAGCAAAGGCTATATTATGGGTACCAATAGACATGTTCATGCACACCAATATTTCTCCTGGGCGGGAAACATATACTTACATTTTACTTACATGTAGTACAATACGCGCCACCGATGTAAAAGGCCGCCGGTTGTACACACTTGCCGATTGGAAACGAACGCCAGAGGCCTTTCTCTTTTACCCGCATAGCCCTGCCTCTGGCGCTCGCCTCCGGTCGGCAAGTATGTACAGCCGGCAGCCTTTTAAATAGGTGGTGCGTATTGTACAGAATATGTGTCATTAGCAGGGTGTTATACTTGGATGTTTAAGTAATCATTTAGCATAAAAGAATTCCAGATTTATCATTAATTAATTTATTTTGAAGGATCTGTATATCCTAGATAAAAAAAATACTTATAAGATCATGTGTCTTTCTGTATATCCATTTGTCACAGTCTATTTTCTCTGAACCTACTGGACAAAAAAGTTGACGTTTGGTACATATACACAGTTTAGTGACATAATCACGGACACATATTATGTATAGCATAAATGCATCATGTTATACTATCACTACATATAAAATAAAGTCCCCCGCCGCGTCTATCTGTTTGAACGTGATAAACTCAAAAACTACCGAACGGATTGACATATTATTGACATCAACGGAGGAAGTGATTCAAAAGTAAGATTTATGTGTATAATTTATTAATGTTTTGTGGAAATTAGTTGAAATATGACAATTATTGTAGAAGAAGTCGGAATAAAATCAAGCCCGCTGGGAGCTTTCATCGGAAACGCTGCCTAATCCCTTTATGATATAACAAAATAATGTATGGAGCAATTGTGTCTCTTTCATAGGACCAAAGAAAAGTCCGCGATGGCATATGTCTTATCTATTATGGCTAGCTTACTATACCTATTTTTATTTAAAATTGATGAGATAATTGGAAAGCAATTTATATGGATACAGTATTAATCATTACCAAATTAAATACATTATTTACCTTCAGCATATTATGCTCATTATGATTGCCCTTTACACTATGCTATTTAAATTAATATCTTAGGAGCTATTGGGAAATAAAAATATCGCGCGACCAGTCGGGCGCGCCGCGCCTCGTTGGCCATACGGGACGGACGGGCGTGGTTAAGTTAGGTTATATGTATTTATTTTCTACTTTTCCAAATATTTATAGAATTGGAAATAAAATACATTAAAAATACTCCAAGTAGGATAAACTTACGTTACATTTAACCTAATTAAATCTAACCCACATGTTCGACGTAACATGCAGATACGACATTACGACAGAAAAAACACTACGACATGTATGCTTTGCTACCCGTGCGAAGCCGGGGCAAGTCGCTAGTATCCAATAAAAGTGTTTGTTTTAACTTTAATCAACTAAATAATTTATGATTAAAGAAATAATTGTGGTTTTGATTAGGGTTAAAATTATTTGCAATTGAACTATTAATTTGCATGTTGTAATTTAGGTATTTATTTGAATTAATCTATATGAGCTATACCTTGCAACTTCAATTGTTCTAAATAATAATTAGAACTAACAATTATCCTGTTTTGATACAGACAGAGACAAATTTTATGTGACCAGATATTTGTATAGATAGCATATCGTAACTATACGTATCGATCTCGGTTCGGAATATAACTTCTTTAGTTTACAATTCGCAATGTGTTTGATAACCGATGGGGTAGACGAGTTCTCGAATGGAGGCCACGTACCGGAAAGCGAAGCGTTGGACGCTCCCCGGCCAGGTGGACATATGACCTGAAGCACCATACCGGGGGTAGTTGGATGCGAAAGGCGGAGGACCGTGTGTGGTGGCGAGCCTTGGGAGAGGCCTAATTCCGCAGTGGAGAGACACGGGCTGATGATGATGATGAATGTGTTTGTATGTGTCACATATGATATGTATACTCTCTCGTCTCCACGTTCTCATTCCTCACTCCACTGAATACAAATGTTATTTGTGTTTAAATCAGTAATTGCATTTGTATTTTTCTCGCGGCAATTTCGTTTTTGCAAACTTAAATTTAACGAAAACTTAAACTTTAGTGATGGATTACTCTAAATCTATAGCATATTGGCACGCGGTAGCTGTACTTATGCATTAGGAATACCAGAGCCTATTCATGGATAGATTAAAAAACGTCCACTCCCATGTTCTTTTGGCACACTGCATCATGTTGTTAAATATTGTTATGGGCTAGCGGCCCTGATATTTAGGCTGCACGAAGACACCAATTTAAGGTATATTCGCTCTTGACTCTTCCAAGAAACTGACTTGCTTGCGTCGCGCCGGCTTCCTAATATATGCGCCTAAATCCCCACCTCGCAGCATCACGAACTTTTCGTCATCAAACATTCCATTTTGAAATTCTAATTTAATTTTAAATTTTAATTAATTATATGCTGATTTACTATTTCTATTTCAGAAAAGAAACTATTTTGATGAGCTGACTTTAGTTTATGGCAATGAGAGCTGTGACTTAGACTCAGCCGTGTGTTCTATTGTGTATGCTTCTTTTTTGCACTGGCGTCACCATAAAATTAAATGTGATGTGTGCACCAAAGCACACCGAAATATAGAATATAAAGACAATATATTTGTCCCTGTGTTAAACGTAAACAGGGAGGATTTTGATCTTAAAACTGAAGTTGTATTTTGCCTCAAAGAATATGGGATCGACGCAGAAAAACTAATTTTCCGGTAAAGTAAAAATTTCAAGTTAATGTGATATTAAGGCATTTTTTTTCAAATTATATGAATAAAACAGTGAATTAAAGAAATATTTTTCAGAAATGACTACAATTTGGAAGAACTTGTCGTGGACAACAAAGCCAACGTAGTTTTGGTAGACCATCATTTTTTAGCGCGAAAGGATAGATTCCTTGCTAGTTATGTAACCGAAATCATAGACCATAGACCTTTAGACAAAAAAGGATGGATGTATAGAGATGAAGTGCGTAGTACCATATATGTTGTGGGTTCATGCTCAACTTTGGTGTGTAATAGGATAAAGGAGTTGGCAGAAATTATGAAACGTCCAGACCAGTACTTTGAAACATATCCGATATCTGCTGAATTATTGCATAGTTAGTTCCTATATGTAATTTTTGTGACTATGGTGTCTAATTCCTTATTTATTTTTTGCTTCATGAAGTTGTATCTATGACTAGCTTCCGCCCGCGTTGACAGATGTTACGCCCTTGTAGTCGTTTTCCGCTCATCACTGTTCTCATTCCCTCTCACACTTTTATTCTCATTTAATTCTTGCTTCCGTTTCTCTGTTATACTATGTACTGATTCTTTCCCGCTCTCATTACCATTTCACATATATATCCTATAGCTCTTACCCGCGGCTAAGGGTTTGGCCTGTGCGTTTATTTAAAACTTTCATCCCCTATTTTATATTTTACCCTCTTAGGGGTTGAATTTTGGAAAAGCTGAAATACGTAACTCCGTATTCAATTCATACGTAATTTCATGCTAATATATCCAAGGAATAAAAAGTTTCATACAAACTTTCATCCCTTACTTCACCCCCTCGGGGGTTGAATTTTGAAAAATCTTTCCTTAGCAAATGCGTTCGTCATATGAGGAATAAATGTGCGAAATTTCAATTTTCTAGCCTTAAGGGTTTGGCCTGATACATCGGTCAATCACTTTTGTCTTTTTATGTATAGAGATGTATGAGATTCATACATTTTAAATGTTTCATTTAATAAAATAAAATTCAGTTCAATTTTGTAAGTTCGTCTTTTCATAAAAAGATAAAATAGTCATAATATTCTTAGAAATTTTTGGAGCACCCATTGATTAGTTCGAAAGTTTTAAATGTATAACATTGTTATTGCAAAAACTGCAATTTAATTGATTTATATTTCAAATTTCAGGTGCAATAATTATGGACACAGTGAATTTCTCTAAAAATATCAATAAAGCTACACCTCTCGATGAAGAAATTATTTTGTATTTGGAGTCCATCATTAAACCACAAGATTTTGAAAAGTACAGGTATACAAAATAATATGTGGTATTTCCAATTTCAATACACAGTATAATTTTTATTTATTTTATGCTACAATTAGACAAGAAAAATTTGATAAACTGACACAAGCACGCAAAGATGTGTCCACATTAAATACTGGACAGCTACTGCGGAAAGATGAAAAAATTGTTGATAAATTTGCTGCATCCAGTTTTCCAATTCCAGTTAAGGTGAATTTATTTTATTTGTATATATAGCTCAAAATAATTATTTAAATTATGTAAAATTACAAAAATTTCATACACCATTGTATTTCTGAAGGAATTTCATCTTATGAAATGTGTATGTGATAATGTTACCTATGCCTATATCTGACATATTTTAACATTTTAGGAATTTCTGCAGCGTCCTAATGTAGAAAATGCAATGTTAGAACACTTGTCTGATATTGAATGTAGTATTTTAGTACTGCTTGGCATGAAAATAGATGGCAACACTGTTACAAGAGACTTGGCCATTTACAGTATAGATCAGTATCAACAGTATGTTGCACAGGTATGTCTTAATCAGGGTAAACCAAATTAAAAGAACCACAAAATGTATTTTTTTTAAATAAAGATCATCAAAAGATGTGCCTGTCTTTTTAGCACATGTTTCGTCACCAATCAGTATATCATAAACATATTCTTTCTTAATATCACTGGTACCAATAGACGCGACAACCTTTCTGTTCAGCAGTGAGATTGTGCGGCACCCATCTCACACAATGTTTACAGCAGTGGCGTGTGGTGGGTTTGGAACATGGCTACGCCAACACGACATGTGAAGTTTAAAATCATTTTGGTGGAATCTTCAAAGTTCAGATATTTACCTTAATATGTCTGAAAGTTAAATTTATAATTTGGCGTAACGTATACCATTGGCGTAAAAACGCGCAATGTTTTTACGCCATCTGTTGGAATTTTACTAACCTAGTCTAACCTATTAGTTTAGTAATAACGTAGCAGATGGCGCTATTTGGCAAAATTATATAATCAAATCATGATTATATAATAATTATTATAATTTTGTATTTTTGTTGTGTGCTGTGTGAAGATAATACAACTAGTTTTTTATTTAAAAGCAAAGCAAGGTAATTGTGAGAATATCTAAACAAAAAATAAAATAAAATAGGTACCTAACCTATTAGACAAATGAAAAATCTCTATTATTAAAATATCTATTATTTTATCTAATGATTTCACCTTAGTTAAATACATCATAAATACTTATTTATATATAATAAACTCGTCAATGATTTCATTATAAAATGAACCTGACTCAGACCTGAAATATTACGTAAATATGTGTGGATTCGTTTGTAAAAATCATTGTTTATAAAAGCTAATTGGTTTATAAAGCAAGAGATAGGTACCTAAGTTCTGTATGATTTTAATTACCTATTTACTTTGTCACTGTGCAATGACTGCGAAATACATTTCTTTCAGTCCATTGAAATCCTCCAAAATTTCCATTTCGTTATTTGACACTTCAATTTCACCTGATTCATCGTTACTTTAATACAACTTTAAAACATAAAACACAACAAATCGCAATGAATGCAATGCAATGAACACAGACAATAATTGAAAACAAAAATGAAGTTAGTTTAGCCGCAGAATTCGCAAAGTTCTGCCTGCAGTCTAATTACGTACGAATTTCATGTCGTTATGCCTGGCTTAAATTTCCAGTATAAAATCCAGTAGGTACCGACCGATGGCCCTCGAAACGTAAGAGGGATAGATGCCATTCATCACTACATGTAAGAAGAAGAGAGACATAAAAGCCGTAAGATAATTGTCTTGCCTCACGGCGTGTTCGCGACGTGTCGGTTGGCGTCGGTATGTCGTGATCGGGAAAGAGAGGGAGGCCGGTGATAGGGTATTAAGATAGGTCAGTAACAGTCAGTAATAGCGCGCCATTGTATTATATGCGCGCGCGGGAAATTCAAACACTCAAAAGAGTACAAACTCTTGCGTTTTTCATCATTATTGTAGGAAAATTTTAGACATGTATGGCTTTTTGGCTTTCAAGGAAGACCCGCGCCTGGTTTACAGAGGGAGAGGTAGTCGTGAATGATAGTTTGCATTGCTGCTGATCTAATGCTCTTTTTTCGCTTAAGGTTTTCACGAATAAGTTTTTCGATTTCTCGTACATTTTCTTAAGTGACCGCGGTTGGCGGCCGACCTGTCTTCGCCTCATCTTCAAAGCTTTCTCGTCCTCTTTTAAACTTAGCAAACCAGTTAAAAACTGTTACTCGTGAACAAGCAGTCTCGCCAGAAGTATTAGTTATTGATTCAAAACATTCTTGGGGCTTTAAACATTTTTTGTAATCATAAATAATATATTTTCGCCCGGTTCTATCAGGAAAACAAAATTAAAAAAAAAATTCGACTTCATATTTGTTCCATTTTAAAATTTATCAGTAAGGAACCAGGCTTTACGAAAATGTATAACTTGCCAGTGCCAAGCCAATGAAATAAAATTTATTTGTGTGTAAAGAGTATATAATTTCTTTTGGGATGTCACACATATTTCTTTAAGAGATGTGTTGGTCATTCATTTCAACTATGCGGACACAGCCAGCCATGCTGTGTCTTTGTACTTAAAATAAAAATGTATAAATCACATTAAAAAAAATTGAAGCTTAAAAAAGCTGTTTGTCGAGTATTTGTTTTGCTTGCGACGTCAAAGTACTAGTCTAGTATAGGCGCATGCGCCTGATTGTTAGTTTAGCGCGAAAACGCGTTTCTCTAGGACGTTGACTCGGATATCATTGTGAAGAGAGCTCACAGAGCACATTACTCGGGCCATAAAAATATTCGTTCAAATTAAGTGCAATTATTTAGAAATTTTCAATTCCATATTTGACATCAGTACTAAATTATGATTAAACTAGCGACCCGCCCAGTCAGATTTAAAGATATTCAAATGTAAAGAGATTCATCCTACTTGAAGTATTTTTAATGTATTTCATTTCCAATTCATCAAATAGCTAACATACTTCTGGCTAACTTTACATCACGCGTGTCGCATCGGTGTGGAGCCGCCGATAGTTTGTTAGTATAGCGTCGCCATCGGTTTGTCGCACGATAGTTTTTATTTTGCGATAACTTCTGTAAATTATTATGGAAAAAGAACCCGAAAATATATCATACCCAGAATTTTTAATACATGGTGGGCGAGGTAGAAAAAGTAATAAAATAATTTAAGATTGCAATAAATCGCCAACTGTTAATCAGTTGAAAGACATAGTTAAGATGTTAATTTGTACTTCCTTTTGTTAAATAATAAACTAAAAACAAAGATATCAATTTAAATTCTATGGTGTAAAGGGCAATCATAATGTGCATGAAATGCTGAAGGTAAATAACGTAGGTATTTATTTGAAAAGGATTTATATTGTATAGCGGTCGTACCCGGCTTTGCCCGGGTGGACTACGGAAACGTTCCTCTTCCCGTTCCACGCATTAGTACATTGCACCCGTTCGAAGTCGGGGTGGGTCGCTCGTCCAACCATATAGTGTCATTACACTATGGGATCATCGTCATCATCCAAACAAATAAATTCTCTGGCGCCTTTAGCAACAATTTGATTGCCGTAAAAAAGGTTATAGTAAGTCAACCTTAAAAGGTACACATATGCTGTCGCGGACTTTTGGTTAGAACTTTTAAAGGGAAACAATTCCGTAATACATGATTTTTGCTTAACATCAACCGTTTACGCAGCGCGCGTAACGGAAGCTCTCAAAAGGAATAATTTTTCCCATTTTCGCAACATTTTTCATTGATGCTCCGCTCTTATTGGTCGTAGCGTGATGTAATAATAGCTTATGGCCTTCCTCAATAAATGGACTATTCAACACGAAAAGAATTTCTCAATTCGAACCAGTAGTTTCTGAGATTTGCGCGTTTAAACAAAGAAACTTTTCAGCTTTATAATATTAGTATAGATCTGTATAAATTACTTTCCAATTACCACATCATATAACACCATTTTTTTAAACATAAAAATAGGTATAATAAGCTATCCTTAATGAGTAGACATGCCATCGCGGACTTTTCGTTATTCCTATAAAAAAGGAACAATTCCTCCATACATTGTTATATCTCAAAGGGATTAGGCAGCGTCTTCGATGGAAGCTCCAAGCGGCTTGATTTTTTCCGACGTCTTCAACAATTTTGCAAAAAACATTAATGAATTATGCACATAAACCTTTCTCTTGAATCACTTTGTCCATTGGTGTCTATTGTATGAACACCCGTTTGGTAGTTTTTGAGTTTATTGCGTTCAGACAGACAGACAGACGCGGTGGAGGACTTTATTTTATAATTTGTAGTGATGCTCGGAATTATGGAAAACGCAAGTCTACCTGCGCCTTTTGGTTTTTAACATTTCATTGGATATAAGAGAAAAATGAAAAACAAAAATTACAAATCAATGCACACGAGCAATCTAAAGTAGTAGTAGTATGGTTTGGTTAATGTTTTTTTATTCGTCCTTTAGTTGACAAGCGTCTGTAACTTTAGTAGCATTGTTATTTCACATGTAAATAACAAAATAATGAGAAATACACTTTACATTTAGGTTCGGAAGGTCGTGGTTTGAATCCCAGAAACCGGCATGTACAGCACGTTAAGCCGTCGATCCCGGTTGCACTCACTAGATGCGAGTTAAAATCTGCCAACCCGCACTAAAGCAGCGTGGTGGATTAAACTCGAAACATCTTCATGCCGAGAGGAGGCCTAAGCCACAGTGGGGCATAATGGGCTGATATGATACACTTAAAATGTGAATTAATAATTTAGTAATTCGGTTTATATAATTTTGACAGGTACTCGAGTTGCTAGTGACGGCGCCGCTAAGCGCTGTCATGTGGCCATAAGCTAACATGACACTCTAACGATTGAGAATTTATATTATTATTTGTACGTTTTCGCTATTAATAATAAAGGGTTTATTTTCACTCAATCATTTTTTTAAAATATTATATATTTCAGGTGGCACAAATGCTAGAAGAATGGTCTTATCCCAATTTACAGTTGAAGGCTCTGGAATGCTCTATTAATAACTGTAAACTTTATGAACAGGGGAACTTAACAGCCTCTAGAAAACAAATAATTCCGGTACTGAATGATTTTCTAGATAAATATCACTCATCTTTGCATTGAAAGATTTCTTTAATTAAACTTGCCAGTTTTAAACGATTTTTTGAATAAACATAAGTTTCAAAAGATTTTATGGATGAACATAAGTGTCATGAATTACTATTTGAATATATATCAGTTTGACTAATATGGGTTTTATTTCAAGTACTATTTGAACCTATACTTATAGGGTACAACAGTTCATTTCATGAAAACTTGTAATATGTGGCTATTATAATAATTTATATAATAATTACTGATTGTCATCAATACCACAGAATGCCTCTATTACTCTAACAAAAGCCAAGTGCGAGTCAGACTCACACACACAAGGTTCCATACACCATACAATATAAAAAATCATGTTTGTTGTATAGGAGCCCTCCTTAAATATTTGTATTATTTTAATTTAATTATTTATTTTGAAAGTGAATACACTACTAAATATTCTGTGAATATTTCAAGCGTCTACCTGTTGCCGTAATTAATATCGAGCAAAAAGTCATGTTTGTTATATGGGAGCCCCCTTAAATATTTATTTTATTCATTTTTTTAGTATTTGTTATAGCAGCAATAGAATTACATCATCTGTGAAATTTTCAACTGTCTACTTATCACGGTTCACGAGATACAGCCTGGTGACAGACGGACAGACAAATAGGCAGACGGACGGTGGAGTCTTAGTAATAGGATCCCGTTTTTTACCCTTTGGAAACGGAACCCTAAAAAAGAATATTATTAAAAAAGTAACATACTAAACTGAGCTTTGTCAGCTTTTCATAGATTGCAGTATACCAACTGTCAAAATACACAAATGAAACACAAATTAGAAAATAAAAAATGACCTTTTAATTTACGAAGCTTGGTAACAAGTTACATGATTAATTCATCATTAAGTTTGGAGTTAGAACACTTATTACATTTGTTATCCCTATCAAGTTTAACCTAAACGGTAACTTTGTATAAACTGTACATAATGATGGTATAAAACAATATCATCGGCAGCGTTTATAGTTCAGTTTAAGTTAGAGCATCTTATGTCATATTTTTATTCTTAAAGTAAATTGTCTACTAACTTTGTAAATTATTCTAGGCCTGAAAACAAAAATTGATTATTAATAGTTTACTTGAAGTGGTGTTGTATAGACTACACAGCTGCTATTTACTTTTGTTAGTAATGCGAAGTACGTAAATTCATTAGACAATATCTGGCAGACAAGTCTAACATAAATTGAGTATTAAGACAATATTTTAGTACTTTCAAGTTGATATTCCTTTCTCAAATGTATACATCTCTTACAATAACAGTTATGAATCAATTACAAGGCAACACAATATTTTCTATAATCAGACTTACTATATAGGTAGACCTTGGACTTCCATGAGGTCTTCCTGTTGATGTGCTTGTGCGTTTGAATGCGCGTGACCGTGCATGTGCCCGTGTGTTTGTGAGGACACCCCAAAGGGCATGTGATGGTGCGGACGTGGTCGGCGCGGCGAGCGGGCCGTTATGATACGTGGCTTATGGATTTCGTCCAGCACAGAGGGCGCCACGTACGTGAAGCCCTGCAAAGTAACAAAATTGACAAGTGAACATATATAAAAACTATGGAACAACACACTATTTAAGATGAGTGCAGTATAATAAAGAAATATAGTACACGATACTTGGGTCATATTGAAATTCATGTGAACTTAATCATCAAAACGGGATCTGACAACAAAGCTCTATCTAACTATTCAGGAATTGAATTGTTACATGCATCTAAAATGACTATAAAATGGTGCTTCTTTCACTCATTTTAATATAAAACTAGTTGCTGCCCGCGGCTTCGTCTATGTAAACTACACAATTTGCGTTATTTAGATTCCCATTCCTACCCTATCCCGTGATTATATTCCTTAATATGATGGCCAGTGAAGTAAAAATCAGCTATATTTTAAAAACATGCTTCAGACTATAAACTATATTATTTTAGCATGTTTAGTTATATGCTATGCTATAGCATAACTCGCGGGAATGCTTAGCACGAGAATACCTATCACGACTGTTTAGTCTGCTGCAGCACTCGGCCACATGCTGTCGACTAGGCTTGCGTAGTCTTATTCTGAGCGAACTAAATGAACTGATTCACGTAACTGAATAAATCCGATAATTATTCACTCCAAAACCTGATAGCTCACGAACTATTAGTTCAATGTCGTCGACGTCGACTATCTCGTCTCGACCGTCGCCTAATACAGTTGTCTATGCCGCCGGCCGCCTGTTCATTATTATTCAGTCAGAGGACGATTTACGAATGAACAAAATAAACATTTATTACTATTGCTATAGAAGTGATATTAGGATGGCCAACTGGCAACGATTGGGTGTCGCCACTTATCTATCCTCATATCACTTCAATTACAATAGACATTAATGCGTCTCGCTCGATCGGCTGAGTCGATAAATTACATACATGCATACGATTTCATGTAACTAACTAAGGCTTGCTCGCTTATAAAATGAAATTAAAATATTTAATCGTTTTTCGTAATTAATAAATAGTTCTTATTAGTAATATTTAAATGTTATTTATTTATTAAAGTACAATCACATCATATCTCCAATGTTAAGTCTATTAATTTAATAAATACTAATAAGAACAATAAAATATACAACACAACAATATCTAGGCCCCAAACTAAGCATTAGCTTCTGTTTTAGGTACCAAGCGAAGACACCACATACATATAATAACCAAGACCCGGTACCAGTGTCAATAGGTATTCCTCATATAAATACTGATCCGACCTGGGATTCGAACCCGGGACCTCCAGCTTCGTAGGCAGGGTCGCTACCCACTAGACTAAGCGGTCGTCATCAATTAGTGTTCAGTTTTAAGTTTCACTATTTACTACTTATTGGTGAGATCCTAAGTCTGCAAATAAATACGAAAAAAATCAATCTTTTTTAATTATAAACTGGAAATATAGTTATTTACTACCTATATTAATGATGTGCTATAATGGTCTAATATTTAGTCTTAGTTAAATAGGTAGGTACCTACTCCATAAATTATTATTTATGATGAAGGTACCTGACTTAGATAAAATCATTGATATCATTTGTCTAATAGCTTGGGTATCTACTTATATTTTTTGTTTAGTTATTCATATTAGAATTACATTGCCTTTAAATAATAAGTAAACATGTCTTTCAGAGCTAAGCGATAAGAGACCAAAGAAATATTAAGGTGAATAGTGAATAAGTAAATATATCTTCTGAACTAAGCGAGCAAGTAAATAAACGGAACAAATATAATGACCACCAAAAAATACTTTAATACCCTAAACTCTTTTACCAAAAAAATATAATAAACATCAAAAAATTAAAGTCTAAAATTGTAATAGTTTTAGCTATTTTAGTCACGACTGCACTTCAAATTGTATTCAAAGACCAAATGTAGTAAATGACCACCAAACCTTAGCGAGCAAATTAATGCGCTATTTCTAATAAGATAAACCACTATGATTGCCATAAGATGTTGGCACATTACCAAATAAGGTATAATGATTCCAAATTAAGTTATGTCTTTAAAAGCCCCTCCCGCGACACCGCACCGCACGCGCCGCAGTATATATAGAAACCCTTCCAGTATTCAGAACCCCAGGAATTCTGAGTTGCGGCAGGGTTTACGAGCATTAATTCACAGAAAGTTACCTAAAACCATTCCGCTACTCAGCATTGCAAACGATCTGCATTCGGGTATGGTTTCCGGTGTAGTATTTCTTACTTTTAAAGACTTTCTTACTTTTTGTAATTTTTCACTCCTTATTGTGTTACTTGTTACTTATTATGTCATTTATCAAAGGAGTCTGTTAATCAATTTCCAATTAGGTTACTTTAGGTTCATTCATTCATAAAGAAATAGACCATTGTCTATTTTTTTAAATCATTAGGTTAGGTTAGGTTGGTTTATGTCAATGTGAAGAGCGAAGCGGAGCGGAGCGACGAGCCATTCGGAAGCCTATTCATCAATTTCGGATTAGTTTTGTTTAGGTTAATGGTCTATAAATTTATAAGTCTGTTGATCAATTTCGAAAACAAAACTAATTCGAAATTGATGAATAAGCTTCTGAATGACATGAAAATATTTGCATGTTATTTTAAATTAAAATGTGGTTAATATTATAGTGGTCATAAACAATTTTTGAGTTAACAATGATTTGTTTGGAGTCATTTGCTTTAATAGGATAGCAAGATGTAAAAACTTTGGTTATAATTTCACATTAAAATGCGGTTATAATTTTGGTGATGATTTACTATTTTTGGGGTAACAATGATTTGTCTGGAGTCATTTGCTTTAATAGGATAGCAAGAGGTAGAAACTTTGGTTATAATTTCACATTTAAATGCGATTTTAATTTTGGTGGTCATTTACTATTTTTGACATAATATTTTACTACATCTGATGATAAGTTAAACATAAGCCGTAAATAAATAAGGGAATGATTTGTTAAGGTGAATAAGTTCCTTGTAGTGCCTTTGAATAAAAGAATCCCATCAAAAACAATACTTGTCAAAAAAACCAAGTCTCGCAACTCAGTTGTTCTGCGGTAAAAAGTTGTGAGATCCATGTAATACCAAGTCGGTTATTAATTTATTCGGTTATAAATATATTGAGACTTGGCCATCGCCTGAAAACACGTGTAAATTCAATCGCCTGAAAACACATGTAAATTCAATTATTTAGTGCGATGGCCAAGTCTCAATATATTTATAACCGAATAAATTAATAACCGACTTGGTATTACATGGATCTCACAACTTTTTACCGCAGAACAACTGAGTTGCGAGACTTGGTTTTTTTGACAAGTATTGTTTTTGATGGGATCTCATTTCTTTTTGTATTTTGTAGACAGTTCTATTTTTTTCCTTTTCGGTACCTTCTACTTATTGTATGTATGTATATCTATATGTATATAGTTTTTCTAAGATATATTATACAACCTTACGCACTCGTAATAAGTACGAATACGCACGTAGGTACGTTTTTTGCATTAATAAATAATTTAATACACGTGTTTTCATGACGGGAATACCCATTTTTTGCTCGATTTGGCAGGGGCACTACCATGCGCCTATATTTATATGGGACTAGCTTAAACCCGCGGCTTCGCACGCAATATAATAATAACTGCCGTAATAAAACATCGTTACGAATAAAGCCAATATTGAAAAATTTAATTTTTTTTTGCGATATTTTCTACATTTTTTAGTTTTTCCTTGATTCATACACCAAACACTACTTATATTCCAAATTTGAAGCTTCTAGGTCTGCTAGAAGTGACTTAGAATTTTGATGATCGGTGAGTGAGTGAGTGACAAAATGAAGAAATTTGACCCGTTATAATTTCTTAAAAATACTGGTTCCAATTGAATGAAATTTGAAAATATGCTTATATAATATGCCTGCATGGTTACTGAAAATTTCAGTCTTCTAGTTTTATCCACAACGAAGTTACAGGGGGTCGAAAATGGTCTGAATTGCTTCGAGAAAAGGATGGTACGGCCGTGACGCTTTTTCGCTCGACTTGGTGGGGGCACGGCCGTGCCCCCAGATTAATTCACGTCAGTGAATTCAGACTAAACATGTCTACTGTCGACCGACAGCTGCGCTAATAAGTCAGCGCACGATCTTGTTTGTTATAAGACGTGTTTCGTTGTGCTGATCGCATAGCTCGCACCAAGAGGCAACCAATATAATATGCTAAATCAGTTGGGCTTAAATGACGCGTTTTAAATATATTGTTACGAGCTTTAAGCTATATTGTTACGAACGGACAGAGTAATGACCGCTATCTAGCGTCAACCAGTAAAACCACTTTGTAGAAGGGTTTTACAACAAACAAACACGAAACCCCTACTCAATACTAGATGGCGTTAGAGGAAAGAATCTTCTAGAATTATCCAAACTGATCGATTACGTTCGTGCGAGTGGAGTGATTTCTAGAAGATTCTCGAGTTCGTTACGACCTATATAAATAGCCGCAGGAAGACGAGCAGTCCAGTTCAGTTTTTGGGCTACTCACGAAGCGATTTCGAAACGAAACTAGTGATACAAGTGAAATCTACGACTTGGCTGCGATCTAGGAACATCGTTAGTGCTTAGTGTTTGGACTTAGTGCTTTGTGTTGGACCTAGTATTAGTGAATAAATTCTTTAAAAGAGTCAGCAGGTCTTTCTCTCCAGATTCTTCGAACCCTAACACGTAATATTATCCACCACTGATGACGCCCTTTTCCGTGTTTCAAGTTACCTTTCTACCAAATTACATCAAAATCAGTTCAGTACTTTAGCCATAAAGACAACAAGACAAACCACTTTTTCAAAACATCAGCCACCAATGTTTTTTATGTATAAAGTCACCTCTCTACCTTTAGGTTGGAAGCTACCTCATTGTCAAGTTTTATCAAAATCGTTTCAGCGGTTTAGCCATGAAAAAATGAAAGTATAAACACATTTCCATTATGGCGTTCTGGTGCCTATCATCCAGCTTCATATTAAATCTTCATTTGGCAAAAGTACATCCAAAACAATTGCAACAAGCCCAAACATAGTAAGGATGTGTTGTTCTGTCATGAAATTCCAGTACCTACTTTCCGGGTCTGTCGGACCATTTAATTGGCACCATATTATTGTGTTGTCATGAGAACTAAACACAACTGTCCAATTTCATGATGACATAACAATTAGAAGTGGGTAAAATCCCATTTAGATTCAAATACATTCTCACACATACAAACACATAGGTAAAATTAATAAATGTTAAGAAAAGCATAATGCAAAAGTGAAAAACAACATTTAAATGTACAAAACTAAAAACCGGCCACGTGCATGTCTAATTATGCACAGTACAGGGTTTCGTAGTTAGAATGAACGTTCATAGTTCAAATTCAAATAAATGTAAAAACAAATATTTCTAAAACTAACAATTTTTAAGTTGTACAAATTTTTTTTTTCAGAATTTTTTGCTCCATAGTTGAGAAGTTAAGAGGGGGATATTTTTTAGGACTTCAGCAGCGCATATCTCGACAATCATTGACTGAATAAATAGTCATTTGATAATCTCTACAACATTTTTAAATACTTATCTATAGGTACACCACACCTTAATGAGCGTGGGAATTTTTTGTCCTCAGTTACATGTATGGCGGCCTACCCCACTACACCATTGTAGAGCGATTCATAGACTTCATACACCTGACTTCCATCTATACCAAGTGTTGGGCTGAACATAGTCTAAACTTATAGAGCATGTAGAGCTTACCAAAATAAACAAAAAGTTTCAAGTGAGCAGATGGCGCAAACTAACACTTACCGAGGAAAACATGTTTAAAGTTTATTTTTTTAACTTGTTTAGTTCGATAAGCTCTATAAGTTTGAACTACGTTCAGCATAACACCAAGTATAAATTCAATAATCTCTGAGAAAAAAGGCTGTGACAGATGGACAGACAGATAAGATAAAATTTCGTTTTTTACCATTTCATTACCCTAAAAACAGGTTAGGCAATATTAAAACTTAATTTTATTTAAAACTATTTTTGGAAATTTATGCAAGTGTTCAATGTACTTGTAAAAAAGAGCACATTCATCAGCATTAGATCTAGTTGTTCTGTTAAAGAATAGTTTGTGTGGGTATTTGTCACTATACATAGAGAATTGCTGGCTATTCGGTATGAAATTTCATAAGGATTTATTTTATTTTACATGTCATTATATCTACCTATAATAATATTATAAAACTGATCTTATATTTTTTATACTTAATTACATAAATAAATTGCATAATTAAGCTGTATTTGTGAAACAAAAGTATGGAAAGACATGGGTGACGTTGCACCTAAGTACAGAAGACCAACTTATGTATAGTGCAAAAATATTAATCCAAAAAATAGTACTTACCTGGAACATTAAGTTGGCACTTTCACTAAGGGTAGACTCGTCAGGTGAATCTATAGGCGTTTGGTGAGTAAAACGTGTATCAAATTGTGAGACATCATCTTCACTAGCCTGAAATATGAAATTATGACATACCATTATATATATTCTTTTGGGATGATGATACCTACACCCTTCACCAATTTTCTTGGTATCACTATATTTTACAGCTCTAAAATGAAGGAGGTTATTTATTTTTAAGTCCAGGAATTTAGGATTATATTATTGTAATGTTTGATGTGACATGTCACATCTATTACATTAAAAAAAAAATCGAGCGTGTCACATGTGTTTATTAATAAATAATGGTTCTGAACTGTTTTAGTGTCAAGTAAAACCCTACATTTATGCCCATACAGGGTCGTTCCATTCGCATCAAATAACAGCCACAAATGACACTTTTGCCAGTTTTTTGCATTCCAGACAGAAAAATATCGCCATTATCGTTAACATGTGTCAATTAAGCTGTCAGTGCCATGCGTTTCAGATGCATCGTTTTGGGCGTTTGTAAATGTTACGTTAGACCCACCTCGGCAGGGGGGCCGTTCATGTTCATTTCGAGTTTTGACATTTCTTAAAATAGTTATGACATATTTTGACATTTAGTACCGTTCCAGTCATAATTTACGTGTTAGTGGCTTTGTTAGTGAAATTATCGTTCGTAACAAATTGAGCATAAAAAACGAACTTTTAAAGGTTCGCGGCGCTGGCGTTCGTGGCTGTTATTGAATGTGAATGGAACATGGTCAGCGACTAGCAATATTTGAACAGAGCATTCCATATATATCCAGTCAGGTCATACATTTTTAATTTCCAATTTCGAATATTCGCCAGAAATATATTATTTGAATTTAGCATTCTTGAAGTTATTAAAAAAAAGACGTGTGGCACTCGAGGACTGCCGCGGTAAAGCTATTGCATACATTATGTATCAACTTATGCAATTATAATTTATTTATTTATTTTATTTATGCAGTATTAAATCTGAGTTACTCCTAGTCGCGCCTAAAGAAGTTTTACTTCAAAAACAAAAAAAAGAAATACTGCATAAATAAAATAAATAAATAATTATAATTGCATAAGTTGATACAAAATGTATGCAATAGCTTTATCGCGGTAGTCCTCGAGTGCCACACGTCTTTTTTTATTAAATTCTTTTCGTTGGGCAGCAAGTAACGATGCAAACATCCCACGCATTTCTTCCTTAAATGCGGACAACTCATTGTTACCAGTACTAGTGCTAGGCTGCGATAAATCAGAGGGACTGTCGTGTTCTTTTCTCTTTTTCGCACGAACGAAGACAGAGTTTGGTGGGGTAATAGCCAAGGTTCAAGCATAATCGAGTCGTTCAAGTTTGATTCGGACAAAGACTTATTCATATTGCCATCTTGTACTAGGAGAACAACAAGCACGTGGAGATTATAGTCAAGTAGGTCACAATGGAAGTATATTATTTGACGTTAATAAATTATGTGGGTCCCAGTCACAGACAATTTTGTTTGTGGTCCAGCGCGACAATGGCGCGATTCCGTGCGTAGTGGTATTATAAGCGCAGTACCAGGGTCGCATAAATTAGAGGTAGTTCGGTCGAAGCACAGTCACGGAAGTAGGAGACGCACACGACGACGAGGCGGCGATAGGCGTATGCACACGCACCGAGCACGAAGTGACGTAATCACTCTTAACGATTTATGCACTCCTATTTTCTTGCACTGATTATGAGCGTGAGGTTTTTTTCGTTACGGAATTTCTCGATTCGGTCCCCGCGCTCAAAGGCCCGCGATAGAAGCTATGCAATAGCTTAAAAAACGGAACCCTAAAAAAACATTTCGTTGTCCGACCAATTTTCGTTGTCCGGCTAAATAAAAAACCAGGAACTCAGGAATGGCTTGAGGTATAAAGTTGTAATTAATGAAAACACTAATTGTTTGTCCTCCTGGTCATTTAATACTAATTCAAACTATTTCAAAAGTACTTAGTTTACTAAAAATTAATTATTTTGTTAAGACTTCAAATTAAAACAAAAAACGGAACCCTAATTCGTTGTCCGACCAATTTTCGTTGTCCGACTAAAAAAAAAACCAGGAACTCAAGAATGGCTTGAGGTATAAAGTTCTAATAAATCAAAACACTAAATGTCTGTCCTCCTGGTCATTTAATGCCAATTCAAACTAGCTAGTATAACCATTTAAAAAAGGAATTAAATTAACTAAAAAATACTTATTTTTATTTCGTACTTTTTTCGTTGTCTATCTGTACATCAAAAACCAGGAACTCAGGAATGGCTTGACGTATAAAGTTCTTATTAACCTCAACAGACATTTATATGTCTGTCCTCCTGGTCATTTAATACCAATTCAAACTATTTCAAAAGTACTTACTATAAAAACTAAAATAGGCTTACTCAAAATTACTTATTTTGTTACGACTTCAAACTAAAAAAAAAAAACCGAACCAAAAACATTTTGTTGTCCGACCAATTTTCGTTGTCCGACTAAATAAAAAACCAGGAACTCAGGAATGGCTTGAGATATGAAGTTGTAATTAATCAAAACACTAAGTGTCTGTCCTCCTGGTCATTTAATGCCAATTCAAACTAGCTCAGTATTAAAACCATTTCAAAAAATTATAAATAAACTAAAAAAATAATAATAGGCTTTATCTAAATTAGTATTTCTATTAAGATTCAGTACTCCAATCAAAATATTAAAAGAAAACGGAACCCTAACAGATTTTCGTTGTCTAACTACCTGTACATCAAAAACCAGGAACTCAGGAATGGCTTGAGGTATAAAGTTCTAATTAATCAAAACGATAAATGTCCTCCTGATCAATTAATACCAATTCAAACTAGCTTAATGTAATAGAAACAAGGCTTTCAAAAAAAGTCTAACTAAAACTACATAAGGCTTTTTTAACTTATTTTGTTACGATTCTGTACTTCAAAATGAAAAAAAAGTATATTATTTGACGTTAATAAATTATGTGGGTCCCAGTCACAGACAATTTTGTCTGTGGTCCAGCGCGTATTATAAACGCAGTACCAGGATCGCATAAATTAGAGGTAGTTCGGTCGACGTGCATGAAGTGACGTAATCACTCTTAACGATTTATGCACTCCTATTTTCTTGCACTGATTATGAGCGTGAGGTTTTTTTCGTTACGGAATTTTTCGATTCGGTCCCCGCGCTCAAAGGCCCGCGAAAGAAGCTATGCAATAGCTTAAAAAACTTTTTGGTGTTCATTTTGTTTTTAAATATGGAGTGGACGCAAAAATATGATAGAGTCAAAGTAATTGCATTGCACTGCTACGGTTATGCGCCCAAATCAAAATATAAAGAATTGAAATTATAAACTTTAATTGTATTATTATGTACTCTGTTAAATAGAACAAAGTTGTCTTACTACTTACCAGTTTAGGTTTAATGGGCGGTTCAAGTCTTCGGTTAAAGACGTCGTCCCAACGAACGTGCTTGAAGAAGGCATGACTGCGCACAGCCACTGCGCCAGCTGCGCCCAGTCTTTGTGTCTCTGATCGCTTCATAAGTCGCCTTATTAAGTCGCGGGCGTCTTGCGTAAGGTAGGCAGGTAACATTAGTTTCCCTTTTAGAATTTTTTCTATGGTCTTTGTTCTATTGTCTCCAGTAAACGGTGGCTAAAATTTGAATTAAAACACCATTACACAACAAAAAATCCGGAGTAAGTGCTAAAATTTCAAGTTTTGTACATATCTGTAAACCATGGGAGTTTCTTAGGTCATATAGAAACCATTAAACCATTATAGACTAATATACAAATAATATTTATTAAGAAAAGATAGGAAAAGTTTTATCGCCATAATAATAGGGGGTTCAAAAATGAAATTGCTGTTGATAAAAACAAAACCTTATTGAAAGTATCAAATTTGGGATCTTTTTAAATTAAAAGCCACCTTGTAATAAATAAAAAATTGATAACAAAACAATGGGAATTACTGGTCGCTTGGTAGATGTGAAACATCAAATTCATATGACTTTGGTATGTTCACATCATTTCCTCTGTTATACAAGACCTCCCCAAACATTTGAAACGAAAAGGAACGACTTTCGTGTCTGGAATCGTTAACTTGCCGATGAAACGGTCGGCACGGGCAGGAGAATGAGGTCGGCTCACTGACCTCACTGCGCTCATCACGACAGAAGCCAACGAGCCGCTGTCAGAGCGACTTCACGTTTCATCGTTCCGATAATTTGTGGACAGTCGGAGATCTAACTTTAATAATCTAAATAAATAAATAACATTATCAGTGAACTCGACGCGGGTTAACAGTTGAATCGACGTAAATTAAAGACGGGAACTCCGAGTTAGGCACTTTTCTTCACTAACAAAGTGCAGGCAAACAGATGCATTTCTATGGATAAATGCATCGGTTTGCCCGCACTTTGTTACTACACCAAGTTTGGACTTGGTGTATACCATCAAATAGGTAAGTCTAATTTTATAATAACACAAGTGAATACAGTGGAATGGGTTCATCGCCTGGGTTTACACACTAATTATTTTTTAAATAGGCTTGTGTACACAGGCCTACACCAAGTAAACACACAAGAAAACTAGTTTTTTAGTTTAAAAAACAAACTGCATAAAAAATAATTCACTGTAAAGAGAAAAATAAGCTCTATAATTTATAAGGTGTTAATAAAATACACTGTAATATAAATATGACTTGTATGTTATTCAAGGTATTGCAGGTGAGGATAATCAAAGTACAATATTTGTTTTAAAAGTTAAAATAGATTTTCACTTAAAGACTTTAAGACGGAAAGGATTAGTTTGTTTCCGTTTAAAATATCTTATATAACATTCAACACATATTAATATAATAGTGTATTTTTTAATATGTAACAAACACTCTAATTCAATCATCCAAAAAAAATTAATAAACTTGTTTATTAATGACATACATGCAGTGAAATGAAATTATACCTGTCCAATAAGCATGTCGTACATCAACGCGCCCAGGCTCCACCAATCCACAGCCTTGCCGTGTCCACTTCTAGTTAAAATTTCTGGAGCCCTGTATTGGTAAAATTAAAACAATGATGTATTAAACAATAGAAAAATTAAAATCAACTATCAATCAATCAATCTTCTAACTCTAAAAACATTGAAACACAATATAAGATGCAAGTACCAGCTCACTGTATATAAAATATGCGAAGAGCGCCTATACAATGACGTAAATATATCTTATGCTAATTATAACGCGGCAACAAACTCATAGAGAGTCAGCTGTTCTTCTTAGAGTGCGATTTGGCCTAGACACTTGAAATCGCCGCATTAAGGTTGTTAATCGATAAGTTTACCAGTTTATTTTTTGGTGTTAAATCATTCATTTGTGGGCGGTGTTTACAAACAATTCATCAAGAGGCCTTGTAAAAATAATTTCGGTATATTTATCAAGTTGATAATAAGTTATGATGCCAGTGTTTACACTGCTGGCAATTACAGCTTCCAGATGATTGTCTGATATATTGGAGGCCTTTGAATATTTTCCCCATCGATGTACCAATATAACTAGATGGGCTGTCCGCGTTCTAAAGTGTCCGCGCAGAAAGTCATCCAAAACGCAATATGTCCACCAACCGTCTTTTAGTCAGTGGTTTGTTTATCATATATATTTATAATCAGTAATGGTTTAGAGCCGAATTAACGTGCGCGATGCCGACTTGTGTCGTAAAAATTTGTAAACTACTCGTCAAAGACGCAAAAACTAGCTGAATATCATATTTTCGGTAAGTAAACATTTTAATTTCACATTAGTTTATGCCTGTGGACGGTTATTCAATTATTTTTTAATTTCATTTGAACATTATCACGATTTGATTCTCGTCCCATTCTCGTAAACAGTGTAACACGTCCTACCCGTAATAAAGTATTCGTAAGGACTGACTCGACCCGATGCGACCCACGCACGGTGGCCCCGGCGCGGCTGGTCTGAAGTAGTCTATTCTTAAACGTCTTATATAAGAATTCTTTTCAACGAATATATGCCATAAGCGTTATGAATAGAGCTCAATTTCCATGCTTCATGAAAGAAAAATTACTCCCTCCGAAGAAGTGAATTTTAAAAGGTCTTATATTAGAATTTCATAATGCGAATATATGTCATAAGTATTACGAATAGAGCACAATTTCCTTGATTCATGTACGAAAAGGTATATACAAGGTGACAAACTATAATACGTTACATTACGGCACAATACGGACGGTTCTGTTTCTCATTTACTTGGCGACTTCGCGTCCTGTTAAAAATGGTAGATCAATTATTCTCCCTTTTAAACTTTCTTGAAACAAGACACTAAATTTTAAATTAGTTTTTAATCTTTGCATGTGAATTGGTCTTTATAGTGATTAAGAGATAAATTTTTATATGACGAACATAGACAGAGACACTTTTGGGAAGGCTTGAAATCAAGATAGTTTAAGTATAAATAATGATCAATTTGGTACATCTGCAACATCCGGAATACTTTCATTGCAAGCCTCAACAGCTACAGGGCCTGTGTAACGCGTGTACATTGGTGATGCTAATTTCTTATATAATTCATATAAATGAGTTATATTGCATCAAATCAAAACAAGGCTATTTTCTAGGATTGAATTACTGTTATAACAATATGTCAAAGGCTTAATATCCATACAAATTAAACCACCAATATATCCAGTGGCTTATATTAAAACATCAAAATTACTCACATATATTCTATTGTGCCACAAAATGTATGTGTTACAATTCCTTCCTGTATATGCTCTTTACACAACCCAAAATCTGTAAGTTTCACATGTCCTTGGGCATCCAACAGTACATTCTCAGGTTTAAGATCACGGTAAATTATTCCTAAACTGTGTAAATGCTCCAATGCCAATATGATTTCTGATAAATAAAAACTGTAGACACAAAATGTATTAATTTAACACCAATTTGGTTAGATTTGTAATAAAATTATGATTCTAATAATAATATTTATTTAATCACATTTATTTACAAATAAATTTTAAAGTTCACATACCATGCTGTATCTTCGAGAAATATACCTTCTCGTTCTAGGTGCATGAATAACTCTCCACCGCTTAAATATTCTAATATTAAATATAATTTACCACCAGTTTGAAAAGCATAAACTAGTTCTACAATAAATGGATGCTGAAAAATTAAAGATGAATAATTTTAAAATATCTCTTTAATTTTATTTCTTAACATTCTGTTATGTAATTTTTACCTTAACTGCCTCTAGTATGTTCCTTTCTGCTTTTGTATGAGCAGTATCTTTTTGATTTCGGACTATTGAGGCTTTTTTTAGAACTTTCATTGCAAAGTGTGCGCCAGCATCTGGACCTTTTATTTTACGCACTTGGAATACTTTTCCATATCCTCCTTTGCCTAAAACTTTACGTAATTCAAAATCCTGCGGCCCGAGGCGCTTACATTGACCTGGATTCACATTATCTTCTGAAAGTTGGATAGTCTCAGAGTCTTCTGACCTGTGAATTCAATTTAAAATTAAATTTGCCACCTAAAGAGTACACAAGCAGCACATTGTCCCATACTAAGTTAAAAGGTAATCATACCCTAGTTTATTGTTGTAGAAATCATACCCTAGTTTATTGTTGTTGTAAGTCAAAATTGTACTTAGTATTGTTTTGCCCAACTAATAAAGTGAAATTATTTTTGTCTGTGAAGCCCAAATGTCTAAGTCTTTTAATTTTGTATACAGATTTTCTAAAAGTTCAAACCTAATAATCTTGTTGATACACATTAATAGTTATAAAACCATGAAGCAGGTAGGTAATTTCATAATGATTCAATTTAAACTTTTTAAAATTGTTTTTCGATTTAATTTATTTTACGTTGCAAGGAGAGAAGTTAAACTCAAGTAATATGAGAGTATTATGCGGTGCAGAAAATTGCAAAAAATTACTTACATAATTGTTTAAAAATTATTATTTGGGATGATTGCCAGGACCATTTTGAACGGCTTAGGCTAAATTCCAGACAGTGTACAGGAAGCACATGCAAAATTAGATTGTTTAATTTTTTAACATGTAAATTTGCACGGGTTTGATCGTTTAAAATGCTCAGACCACTTTAACAACCAAATGGCTTATTCGATCGGAGAAATTTTAGTATCAGTTTAAACATCAATAAACAGAGTAATTAATAACATAACTTTTTGTCACATTTTTTCAACCACAAAGACCAAAAATTCTACAGTTACGTGATCACGCCACTACCTACAAGATGGGCAACAAGTTATCCTTTATTTTTTTTGTAATATTGTCGCCTTTGGAAACCGGTTCTTCAAGCCTCATGAAACTTTAATAAATTTTATCAATTGTGTTCACCGTCTCCTTTTAATTACTGCTAGTTCTAAACATTTCAATTTCTAGCATCTCATCATATTTCAATTTATGCAGTATGTTAGTTTTTCAATCACACTGAAGAAGATACATTTTAACATGTGCACATGTAATAACTTGTATTTTTTAATAAAATAAATTTTCTTCACTTTGTAGGTTTGGGTAAGGAGCTACATAGCTGTAAGTAGCAAGACATTAGACCTTTCTATGACAGGTTTTATAGAAAGGTAAGGAGCTTTACTAGAAAGTAAAAGAGCAGGGCTTACCATGAGTGTGACCAAAACAAAGGCGATGACAAATTGCACAAAAATAAAGATCTTATTGGGAAAACAAGAAATTGAATATGTCAATGAATAACATATACCTTGGACAATTACTAACATCCACACATCACATGTCTGAGGAGATCCAACGAAGAGTGACAAACACCTGGTCAAGATATTGATTCTCAAAGGAAATTATGAAATGTAGTTCATTAGCTATCTCGCAAAAGAGAAAAGTTTTTGATAAATTGCATACAACCTGTACTTACTTATGGATGTCAAAGATGGACATTTACAAATGAAATCACACAGACTGAAAATATGCCAGCAAAGTATGGAACATGTTTGGCATAAAACTAAAGGTCCGATAGGACTTATTACAATAAGAGACATAACAAGAGTGGCAAATGTGATCCATAATGTAATAACGCCCAAATGGCGGTGGACTGGTCCCAATGATGAGATCAAAAAAGGACAAATTGACAAAAGATGTTACTGAATGGTGCCTCTAGAGACCGATTAAACACCAGGAGGATGACCTACGAAGGGGATTAATAAGACCTACTCAAGATTGGGAACAATGGAATATTCTGGAGGAGGCTTATCTTCAGAGACAGCATGACAACAATGTCGATGTCAGCTTAACCACTAACATTAAGTAAATTTACATATCAGACAATAAAAGCTATTATTATTATTTATTATTATGACAGGTTAATTGTCTCTCATGTCTCAATAAAATAAATATTATCAATGTTTAAATACACTATGTTAGTTGGTAGCTATTAAATTAAATTACAAAATTGCTACCAAGAATATGGGGGGTTGGCTTTCCACCACCACCCTACCACCACCAAAACTACTACCCTAAGAGTATTAATAATAAAAAAGAGAGAGGCAAGGTGAACAGATTAAAGCAACTTTTAAAATTTTTAGAAATGCGGAAATATGAAAAAAACGAAATTAAAGATGAGTAATACATAGGGTCATTTCGCCAGTTCGCGTCCATCACCCTATTCGCGTCCATTTTTCGGACCTCCCTATTAAAATTCTCGAAAATAGGTATATTAACACACTAAATCACCGAAAACTCATCACCGCCAATACCTCATCGTATAAGAGGCACACACACAGACAAAAGTTCTGTGTGCCCAATCAATCATGTGTAGAAAAAATAGTTAGTATCCATTCTTTAACAAAGAAGCGCGGACGCGCGGAATGTCGGCAAAAAAATAGTCTGCAGGGGCGCGTTCGACGGTTAGTATTTTATTGTTATATGCGTATTTTATAATACACAGCTGTTTCTAGACACAAAACAGGAAAAAAGGAGTAATATTAATTATGTATTTGCTTGTTTTTTTAAAGTTAACAGTTAAAATAACGTGGACGCGAATTACTACACCGAATTTATAAAACTTGCACTTTGCGACCACAATGGACGCGAACTCGTATATTTATGATTTAGTTAGTGTTTATTTTTATGTGATTAAATTATGAAAGGGAATTTGTTTTTATTTTTTATTTATGTACTAATATCATGCAATCGTAATGAGCAATTTGCGTCCACATTATTATGATTGTAGAAAAAGATACAAATATCGTTCATCACATGTGGACGCAAACTATACCCACATGGAAATAGTATTGTACCAAATTGCGTCTATTTTTTCATAAAATACAAATAATAGCATAAATATTCTTTTTTAACTTATTTGTAAAAATAAATTAAAATGTACTTATTAATTTTTTTTTATTAAAACTAAGAGTTTAACATTCAATTTTTTACAAACTAAATGCAGTGAAATGCTTATTTTTTTATTTTTTCCTGTTTAAGATGAGTTCTTGGGAAGGTAGTAAGAAAAAAGAAAAGAAAACATACACAGAAAAAGATTTAAAGAAAGCATTAAGTGACATTCGTGAGAAGAAAAAATCGATAAGACAAATATGCAAAGAATATGCTATTCCCAAGACCACATTATTGGACAAAATCAGTGGACGCAGACCAGATGGAGTTAAGAAACCGGGACCAGAACCAGCGCTAGGAGTGGATGGTGAAAAAAAGGTAGTTGAATGGCTTCTCAATATTTCCAAATGTGGATTTCCAGTGAAAAAACAGGAATTGTTGGATACTGTTCAGAAAATAATTCGTGATGGGGGGTTTAAAAATAAATTCAAAGATGATCGCCCAGGTCAAAAGTGGTTTGTAAAATTCTTGGCCAGAAATAATGAAGTCTCACTTAAAAATGCGGAAGGTATTAATAAAGCTAGAGCCCAAGTCACAAAAGAGTCGATCAGATTGTGGTTTAGAGAACTTGAGGAATATTTGGACAGTATACACCAAAAAGATATTTTGAATGATCCGAAAAGAATTTTTAATGGAGACGAAAGTGGATTTGCTCTTTGTCCAAAGACAGGAAAAGTTTTAGGCCCAAGAGGTTTCAAGAACTTATATCAAATAAAGCCAAGTAAAGAAAAAGAAAACTTAACGGTATTATTGACATTTAATGCGAATGGAGATATGTGCCCACCTTGTGTCGTGTTTCCATACATTAGACCACCAAAGGCTGTAGTGAATAGTATGCCCCAAGAATGGTGCTTAGGCAGATCGGAGACAGGTTGGATGAGAGGAGAAGTATTCTTTGAATACGTGACCAACGAGTTTCACAACTGGGTGGTGGAAAATAACATCATAAAACCAATTCTTCTGCTGGTAGATGGGCATAAATCGCATATGTCATTAATGCTAAGTATGGTATGCGAAGAACTGCAAATTATTTTATATGCCCTGCCGCCCAACACCACCCATATTTTACAGCCAGCTGACGTTAGCGTCTTTGCACCAGTAAAAACATATTGGAAATATACAGTCCGCGCATTCCTATCAAAACCAGAAAAATTGAATTCTGCTGTTACAAAAACAAACTTTTGCACATTATTAAATGAAGTATTACAACATCCTAACATGGCCGATAACATCAAAAATGGGTTTAAGCGATGTGGTCTTTACCCATTCGATGCAAATAGTCCTGATTACACTAAATGTGTAAGAAATACTTTGGAAAATGTACAGGCCGTTGATCAACAGTCACAAGATATTACCCACTCGGACATTAAAAGTTTTAAAAAAGTTTTAAAACACCTGAAACCGACACTAAAAGAAAAAAATATTAACATTCGAACTATTACAAGAGCAGTCAATAGTTTGAAAAATACTCCCCTGCAGAAGTTGGCTTTGCAGAGATTTCTATCGAAACTGAATCTGAGAGGTCTCTTATGGAACTGTCAATAGAACAAAATAGTACTATTTTAGAATTGGATGCAACTAAAGAAATCACCATCTCTTCATTACACGTAGAAGACGAAAACATAAATGATGAAACTAACTCCGATTCGACTGTGCAGGTTCAAACAGTAACAGCCGAAATACATTCTGCACCAAAACCATCCACCAATGCCGAGGCTTGCACATCAAAAATCACCAGCACTAGAAATCAAGCTTCTTCTAAAATTGACTATGATGAAATCACACTATATCTGGATAATTCTAAAACTCTTGATACCAACAAAAACAATTTGTTCCCTGATTTGTCTCTTTCGGCGTTACACCTTTCTGGCCTTGATGTTGACTCTATCGTGTCCTTAGACGACGTTCTAATTCTACCATTAGAAGATATTATATTATCAACTCCCACTCCCACTACGTCAAGTGTTGAAAAAGAAACTCCTACTAAGGAACAAACGCCAGAACCGCCTCTGACCTCTTTGATTCATACAGTATCAATTGTATCGCCATCCTTCGTTTTACCTACAGAAAACTCTCCTCTAGTACAACCTTCTAGTACATCTTCAGCAGCTGTTGGCGATTCAAGCCAAAAAAAAACCTGTGATCCATTTAAAAACCACCTGATGCTGCCTGAAATTTCTAAAGAAGCAAGAAAACCTAATAATCAAAGGACTCCAGCAGCTATATCTTCTGCTGCATGGAGAAAGTATTACGAAGATAAAGAGCAGATCAAGAACGAAAAAAAGGAAGCAATACGAAAAAGAAAGTTAGAACGAATAGAGAAAAAAGAACAGGAGAGAGCTCGAAAGGTTCAAAAAACTGCTCCAAAACGAAAAAAGAAGATAAAAGTCACACAGAAAACGATAGAGTCGATAGATGTGGAATCTGAGAAAGAAAATGTACCAGCCGTGGAGCTAATGAAATGTTCTAAATGTGACGATGTATTAATTTCTGATGTAGAAGATGACGATGAGAAAAACATTGGCTGTGACAAGTGTATTAGATGGTATCATCTGAAATGCACGCGATTTCTAGGATTAAGTTATTCAGAAGCCAAAGATAATTCTTTTGAATGTGACTTGTGTGATTAATTAAAATTCGAAGGCAATAGTAATTACATTGTCTCATAATCATAATATTATGATTCAACATTTCTTTTAGTAGTAGGATTAGACAAAACTATTGTGTTGTTTTGTTGCTATAATATAGCCAACAACTTATCAATCAAGGCTGATCTTCAGTGATATTGTAATATCGTGATTTTAGGGTAAAATTAACAGAACTGATTGTTGTTGACCTGCAACCTTTAAAAGGTTCAAAATTATTAATTACTTACCTGTTTCAGAATAATGTTTGTTTTTTTTAAGTAGTTTTGTTTTAAGTTCTATCAATGTTGAGAAGAATAAATAGGTATTCTTATTTTCTTTATAGTGATTTATTAATGATAATAATGTTGATTTTCAAATAACTATATTCTTGAATAAAGAATCTGTTAAAATACAATTTTTCTTTACATTATCTTAAAAATATCACCCCTACATTCCTTTTCTTAGCTGGTGGACGCAAAATGGTCTATGGGTGGACGCAACTTAGATTTTTTGGATGCAAAGTGGGTAAAACGCGTATTTTTGAAGTTTGTCTATTTATAAAAAAAACACAAATAGTTTCGAACAAAACTGAAAGCGAACCCTATAGTAGACTATATAATGAACACATTACATAACTTTTTCATTGAAACTAGTGCTGGAACATTTTTATCTTCTCCTTCAAACTTGCCAACTGCACTAAATGGACGCGAACTGGCTAGCTTATCCTACCTGCTACTAAGACATTTTTGATAGCCTTCAAACTCAAAACACTTGAAACTAACACTAAATGACCAACCACTTCTCTAATATGTCTCAACTATTTGGGTTTGGTACATAAAAAATGATTAAAAGAAATTTGGTTAAGGTAGATTGCTCTTCCACCATTTTTCAATCGCTAGGTAGGTTAGGTTAGTTTAAAAAAATTCGATAATACCAAACATATGGGCACTCCGACTACTGTTCTAACAATTAACGGTTCCAACCCACTAGGAACATAAAAAAACGCGCGAGACGGGTGAGCGAAACGACCCACTACGCAAATCAAATTTTCACTTGTTACTAAAGTTAGGTTAGAAAATTCTTAACATATTCACTGTTCTCAATTTATTTTAATGCTGAAGTCTATTCCCACTTTGAATAGTCAACCCTTTAATAAAGTCAATGCATGGAGCGAATTCATGTCAGTGGTAATAGGTATGTATTTTTCATTTTTGGTTTTCTTCGCATTTACATATTTCTAAAAATTCTTTAAATTGGTTTTGTGTCTTCGCCTCACCATCCCCCAAATTATTATTATGATGAAGGGCATGTGTTCGACTTCTCCATAATCAAAGTCAACATGGTAAAGAATAAAATTGTGATTACTTACTCTATAATCGTATTCACATGAAGTTCAGGTTCATAATCAACCTACAAAAATTGTAAATATTAAAATAAATATAATTTCACACTAAGTATAGAATAATGAATATAAACTTTGCTATTACAATCAATATTTATTTCAACATAATATGTACATATTGTATTTAATACCATGATTATTCTATTATGATAGTATATCAATGTAACCTATCTAACCTTTCGTAGGAAAGATGTGTTGTGTTTATTCTTACCTCGTCCACTTCAATAATATCGTCCTCGTCCGAGTCTCCTACAGTAACAGTATCCACGTCTAAATCTAAATCAAAAACACCTGCCATATAAGACGACATTACAATGTTCTCCACTTATATTAGAAATTCCATGTATTTTGACATTGTTTAAATTGTTAAAGTTGAAGAATACTGAGTGACCATGAGTAACTTTAATACATGAATCACGTGTTTCTACAAAACCGTGTAATGTAGTTAACTTTGGCTAACCAAGTTGCGTTTACAAGACAGATTTACAACAAAAACGATTATTTCCTTCCTTCTACAATCATAAATTCATTACAAATCATTACATTACAACACAGAATTACAAGTTAAATCAAGTTTAACTAAAAACCACACTGACTGAACTAGCTGAACTGATACCCAGATGACACCACAGATTACGATGACACGAGCGACACGAGTTCAATCTGTGAATGTCTGTAGGTTCTGATCTGCAGTTCTGATCTTCTGTAACCCAGTCGAACCCAGTAATGTCTCATTACTACCATGTTACTACCAAAAAGTCGATGGTCCTAGGGATTATCGCAAGATTAATAAAAGTATGAAATAAAAATATTAAAAATCTTATTGCACGTCCTATATTTTAAGTTAAATTGTAAAAAATCAACGGATCTCCTGCTTTCGCACGAACTTCTTACGACATTAGAAATGAACCTAACGGAATAAAGTAAACACACATATTTTGGAAAATATTTTTCGAAATAAATTTTTTCGCAAAAGAAATAACACAACTGTATCTGCATAAGCTTAAAACTTCGAAATATAACATTCTGTACGACATTTCGATCGAACAAACCGAATAAGTACGAAATGTAACAACGACACATATCCGACTTCCAACTAAGGGCACCCTTAACCACTACTTCCGGTTGTCCGATTCTAACAATTTTAGTTTCAATTAATCCCCCGTTTAATTACCCCGAGCCGTTTTTTTTTATTTTTTTGTTATTCGGACCTAGTTCTCGAGATATCGGGCTCCCAAAATGAAAATCGGGGGAAAAAATTGCGATTTTTTTTGTTTTTGAATTTTTTCCAAATTGTCTTATGCCATCTTGTAGAGCTCGCCGAGCTGCGTCTTTTGACACCACGTGCATCCAGATATCTCGAAAACTCTTTGTGCAATCTGCCTGTCTCACAAAACTCCCAAATGACCCCCTATACTCCAACAAAATGAAAGTCGTTTCCAATGACAAAAAATAGTTTTTGACTGTCCGCGACGGCTTTCTAAACTACCACCCTAATTTAGGAAGGGGGGGGGGGGGGAGCAGGAAGACACGAAGACACGAGACCTACAACTTCTGAATTTTTAGAAATGCAAAAAAAAAAACGAAAAACTAAAAATTAAAAGTGCATACCCGTTACTTATAATAAATAAAATTATTATAATAATCAACTTCATAGTTATTTAAATCCCATATTTTCAATTATTAAATCATGACATCTTTGTCAGCTGCGACGTTAATCGGAATTCAATACTTATGACACCGGCACTTCACACTTGCTGAGTGGAGGCGAACGCTAGAGACAGCGACATACGGATAAAAGAGAAATCATATCTTCCATCTCTTTTACCCGCATAGCGCTGTCTCGGAGCTCGCCTCCGCTCGACGAACGTGAAGTGTCTGCATTACAGGCAGATAATGCGACGTTGCCAAACCTGGTAGCATGGCTTGAAATTATGGAAGACAGTGGTCCAGTTTCATACAAAAGTTCAATATTAAACATATATAAAATAAATATATTTTCGATGATATATTCCAAATATAGGTATATTCACAAAAATATGTATGGGCGTATCACAATATCTAAAGAACGTAACTTAGCCAAAAGCGCCACCTACAAAAGTATTTCGGTATTGCGTGACACACCTCATTAATTTACTAACGATCCGCCTTGGCTTCGTACTGTTATACGGAAATTGACTTTTCCCTTTTTAAAAAAAGAAAATTCACAAACACTAAGAATAAACTTTATTTTGAAAAAACACTTTTATTGAATACACATTTAATTACGAGTTAATATGAAGATTTTCGGCAGAGAGACGGGAATAGACTGACTCGGAAAGGAGTGGTTGAGTTGTTTATGTATATGAGTAATATGGGCTTGCGTCAGAGGGGTGTAATAAGTCAGTGATATTGCTATCATTGTTAGGGTATAACAGTACGGGCAGCAGAACATTACAGCCTACATTTTTTTTTTGTCACAGTGTCGTATCAGCTTGTTGCGTCGAGCATGTAGATTACATTTAAACGTAACTTATGTTCTTTTTACTTGGAGTATTTTGAATGTATTTTATTTCTAATTCTGCAAAAATTTTAAAAAGTAAATAATATACACATAAAAACAAACTAAAATATTTTCCACGTACACCACGATTGATAACATCTGTCTAATTAGATCACGTGTATTGCGTCGATGTGGGACCGCTTGAACTTATTTTGTCACGCGATAGTTTTAATATTGCAATAACAACTTGAAAAGGAATAATATCATATCCTGGTAACTAGCTTTCTGATTACCAAATTATATGTCACAGTTTTTTACACATTAAAATAGGCATATAGTAAGCTACTCTTAAAAGATAGACATAACACGCCATGATATGCCATCGCAGACTTTTCTTTAGACTAATAAAAGAAGAACAACTCCTCCATACATTGTTTTGTTATATCTCAAAGAGATTAGGCAGCGTTTTTCGTTGAAACCTCCACAAACGTTAATAAATAATACACATAAACCTTCCTCTTGAACCACTTGGTCCAATGGTGACAACTGTTTGTAAATCCTTGCGGCAGTTTTTGAGTCTAGAGTAGTTAGAAAATAAGTGAATAATAACAAAGTTATGAATGTATAAAATGTCCTGTTAGACAAAGAGGTCGAGAGAATCGCACTAAATAATTGAATTTACATGTGTTTTCAGGCGATTGAATTTACACGTGTTTTCAGGCGATGGCCAAGTCTCAATATATTTATAACCGAATAAATTAATAACCGACTTGGTATTACATGGATCTCACAACTTTTTACCGCATAACAACTGAGTTGCGAGACTTGGTTTTTTTGACAAGTATTGTTTTTGATGGGATAAAATATTTACACAAAACATAAATATCACAATTTGTAAGAAGGTACTTTTGCCGAGGATGCTATCTACAAAAGTTTTGCATGACACACCCCAGGCCCCAATGTGTGACAGGTGTAACGTGTGAGAAGGAGCGAAAAACTAACTTTTTTGTTTCATGCCACAATTTCAAATTCGATTGAGGTATAAACACTTTTTCTAACATACCGTTTTTATGTTTCCTAGAACGTACATATGTTTGCTATCGAAAATTTAGTCCAAAATAATAATAATAAAGACTAACACTGGTTTTGTTCTTTGATCTTGGATTGATATTACTTTGCGGTATTAAGCGTCAAATTGAAATTGAAATCACAGTGTTTCTAATTAAAAAATATGGTATGTTCCCAAAAACTATAGTAGATTGAAATTTTTATTACATTAAAATTACAGTAAAAAATTCAGAGCTCTGCTATTGAATTGTTTATCACAGAAGAACAAGACAGATAAAAATTTGTTGTTAGAACTCCTACGCCAAATTAATTGTCGAGATAACTCTACCTACATTTTGTAAAAAAAGAGAGAAGTATATTTTATATGTCAAATGGGAAAAAGAGATGGAAGATACTACGTTTTTATGGTATCTACAATCTCTTTCCCACATGCGATGGGAATTATTTTTAATTTTTTTCTTTCAGCTTTAATTCGACAAATAATTTGTTCGGAATGTGATATACGTGGATTGAATGAATGAATGATTGAATGGTCTTAGTAACAAAAAGAAAGATGTATGTTATTGTCTCTTTTTGGCGTGCCGATTTTTTTTGGGAAATGGAAAATTCCTTTTAAGTAAACACAGTACGTTTAGGTTTTACGCATAAGATATTGCTGTGAATTAATACGGTAGATCCATACAAGGCATTTTTGTCGTTACTTTAAACGATAGATCAGTCAAAATTACATTAGATCTACCGTAATTACGTTGAACCGGAAAGCACGGTTTGTTCGTCGTAGTTGTTTGGTGGTTGTTCATACCACTTAATGTTCGATTTCGTATATGATTCGTACTGTGGTCTGTGGTTTCAAAACATGTTCTGTCTATGGTCTGTATTTAAAACTTTTATGACTTTTATTAATGTCATGACGTTTATTTTGATTTTTAACAGGTTTGAGAAATAGTTTTTATAAACACGAAAGTAAAGAAAGTGTTTTGCGATGTACAGTTAAATGTTGACATTTGTAATAATATTTATAATTTGTTGATTTATTTTCATGTGACAATATTTCAATGGCTAATGAAGATAGTAAGGCTTCGTCTAATTTAAGTGTGAGTGGATCGCTGAAGAACTGCAAACAGCCAGGAAGCACCGCAGGGTTAGGTCTGTATAAATAAGTATTTTTAATGCTTACTATTGTTAGGAATGTATTATGGTAGATATTGATGTAGCATGTACTGATTAAATCTTCATAACCTATTTGTCATCAACAAAACTCAAACACTTCTCAGTATCTAGTTAACTAGAGTGAACTTTTTTGGTCAGATTGCATTCATCTGTTGCTTAATAAAAATAATTATTGTGACATATAAATAAGCAAGTTTTCTTATTTGTAATGCTCTAAATACATATTGAAGAACACACTAATGGATTCTTATTGGTTATCCTGTGCTAAGCTGTGAGTACTTGTGATATGATGTAGTTTGTTGACAGTTCAGTTCAGTTAACAAAACAGTTGTATACTTAAATTTTTATAATAATAATTTAAATGCAAAGAATTCTAGGTATTACTTTCAGATTTTTAATTACATGTTGACAATTAGATTATGGGTGTTGCAACAGAAATAGCTTTTAATGCAGTACACAGTTATTGACTTAATTGAAAGTAACCTATTATTGATAAAATGTATTCTACTCAGTTTTAAACCAGTTCCAAGTAAAGAAATTAACAATTGTTTTTGATGGTTGTCGTGGCAAAAGAAGTACATTGTATGTACAGTTACTGATACAAAAATCTCAAACAGTGTTAATTTGTAAAAAAAAATATTGAATGCTTTTTGACATGGTTCTTTAGGGAATATTACAAGAGTAAAATATGAGAAGTGCAGAACCAATGTGACATAAATCAAAACAGATTTATTTGCCTGCACAATGGAAATAATATAATCTGACATAGTTTAGTTAATGTTTCCATTTATTGTCGTATCGTCATCTCTACTTTGTATATAATAATAATACCTGCGATATTTTATATACACATTTTTATGATAAATTTTGCTTTCGTAATATTCCCTAAAAAACCATGTCAAAAATTCAATATTTATTTCTAGTATACACATATAAATATTTTAGACACATAGACATGAACATATAGACATGTTAATGTTAGCAAATATTTGTCTCAGCTATGAATTGAACACATAACATTTGGTTCTCTAATTCGGGTTTCTAACGACAACCAATCACTCAAAATTGTCTCTTTTCAACTTGCTTCGAAAAACGCTTATATCTGTCTCACTTAGATTAATTAATATCTTTGATCATTAAATAACATTTATCATTAGTAAGTATTGTTGTGATAGCCCAGAGCGCAACGAGCCTGTTTCAAATTTGGCCCCATCGGGCCATGGTTCGAATCCGGGCGTGTACCAATGAGTTTTTCTGACTTAAGTACACAATATCACTGACACCGTGCTTCGGAGGGCACGTTAAGCAGTCGGTCCCGGACGCTGTCAATAGATGGCGGTCGTTACAGTTCCCAACCCGCTGTGGAGCAGCGTGGTGGACTTAAGCTCCAAGCCCCCCTCCTTACCCTGGGGGACGCCTAAGCCCCTGCAGTGGGGTAAAAATGGGCTGATGATGATGATGATGATTAGTAAGTATGGACATCAATATTTTTTTGAAATCTTTATTAATAAAATAATTTCACAATATGTTTCCTTTGCAAAAAATTGTAATGTCTTTTTTTCTGAAGTAATAATTACTAACTAAATTTATTTATTTATTTATGCAAACACAATATGAAAATACCTTTAAAAAAATTGATAAATGTTATAAAAGCTAAAATTTAACTTTTAATTTTTAACCAAATTTTGAAAGTCTCAGTAATTTGAAAACATACTTTTTAGTGTACTTAATTTACAGGATTGTTCATTGATGAGTATTTAACTTTTATGAAACATTACAGAAAATTTCTCTGTGATTTTACATCTAAAATGAGTGAGTGAGTGAGGATTAACTTCATAAAGTTCTTTTATTCAAAACTAGCTAATATCATGACACCGTCCGCATTGATATACATAACATTCCTATAACTATATTTTCCCGTTTTCATTCCCATAGCCGTACCTTTTTTTAGTCCACCTTTTGAGTTCAGTTCCTACTGGTCTTTCAGCTCACAACTCGAGAGCTTTACTTTTCATTCATTTTGAATTTTTCAACTTGTCTACTTCGTGTAAAGCCACAACCAGCACAAACCTTATTAATAATACAAAATCAGGCGACCAAGCTAGTTCAGTGTTTTTTTTTTAATCATATTTTTCTTGTGATATATTCCAATATGCATCACATACTGATGAAATAAGAAAATTTTTCTATCTTACCTGCATATGAACTGGTTATTTAAATAAAAAAAACCATGAATGCATTTAGTTTAACATTTTATTTATATAAAATAATTAATTCAACTGAAATTTTTTAATAATTAATTCATTAATTTAAACATTTTATTTGAAAAAAATTGTTTGGTTTTCATCATATAGTGCCATCTCACAAAATTTTGAGGTGTTGTCGACGGTTAATACATCCGTCGATAACAGTACAAGTTCCACAAAAATTTACGAGATGGCGCTGTATTAAATAAATGAGTATAATTTTTAAATTTATTTAAAATTGCTTTTTGCAAGAAATACAACTATAGGTATTACGCGTCCGCCATCAGAATTCAGAATGGATTTATACTTTATAGAAATGAGACGCGTTGTCATTTGTGGGCGTGACCTAGACGTTCGAGCGGTTGGTTTGGTAGCATCAGTATTAATATTACACAGCCCAATTAGGTTTCGACTCCATATCTGAATGGTTGGGTAAGAATGTGCTAACATTGAATGTGGATAAGACGAGTGTCCCTCTATCTCGAGAACAAACACTATTAAATATCTGGGTGTAATGATAGACTTGAATCTTACCTTCAAACCGCACATTGAGCTTGTCTCATCGCGTGTTCGTAAACTCGTTCCAATCTTCAGACACTTGCGGTCTGTGACCGATGCTGAGGTCGTTAAAATGGTGTACATTTCTTTATGTCAATCACTCTTGAGTTACTGTACGATAACTTGGGGTGGTGCCTCAAAAACACATTTAATTCAACTTGAACGAGCACAAAGGCTTATTCTTAAGGTTGCTACAGCAAAACCATACCTTTTCCCCAGTAGAGATCGCTACTCATACTGTAACATTCTCACAGTTCGACAGATCTATTTTCTTCACTTAGTCCTAAAACAGCATTCGATATTGTCATATACCCTTGATTCCTCTGTGCAAAAACATAATGGTCTAATCATTTATCCTAAAACCGTATTTAGACATCCTTTAGCCATAGATTTTTTCCTTTCCTCGGTCCCTTTGTTTATAAAAAAGTAAATAGTGTTTTTCAAATTTCTACTCTTGGCTTCAATGGCTTCAATCTCTTTCGTACACCCAAACTGAAGACCTTATAAGTCATATTTCTTAAAGTACATACTTAAATAGTATATAACACAAAATTCTCATCTCCACACAAATTTACACACTCTGTTTTTAATAATAAATTAAAGTCGCTGATATCATTAACATCTCAGTTTAACAAGTTGACGCTGTATTACCAATTTTGGCATTGTGTAATTCTTTTGTAATGTATTGTTGACGCTATAGAACAGGTCTCGACCCATTTTAGCGTTAATGAATAACCATAGAGTAACTTAGCCTAAATACCATTTTATATATAAAAAAAAAAAAAACTGTGTCATTTAATGTATGCTTTTTAGGTTTTTAAGAGAAATAAAAAAAAAATGTCACGTCAGTGTGATAGATAATCACTGCGCTAGCGACGCGTCTTTTTTTGCTTCATGCAAATCGCGGTTTTCTTCCAGTTATTTAATTTGTTACTGTTTCTGATTTATTTTATAATTAGTTTTTATTTGTTAATGTTGTTACTTACTAAATGTTGATATTTACGTTTAGTACTAAACTTACAAAAATGAGTTCAAAGCGGGGTAAAATTTGAATTGTCACATTCTGGAGATTTGTCTCTTATTCTTAATAAAACCTATTTTCTTAAAAGTAAACTTTTACTTATAACCAGCCAAAGATCTCATTAGCAAGTTTCCATAAAATCTCAGAGATGCCAATCTATTGTTTTACAATAACTATTGTTTTTGAACATTTTATTGCCTGCAGATGTCCTGCAGTTGCTGTAATATTTCAACCTTACTACTAAATTTGTAATCCTTTTCAAATACCATACCATTATTAATAATAATTAATAAAAATAATATTTTAATCACAGCATTTAAAAATATATTAACAAAAAAAATTAAAACTGTTTATTAAAATTGACTGGCAAACTGAGGTATATTAATACCTCAAATACATCACTATCCGCAAAATATCACTAATTTCTGTTTACGTTAAAAATAAAAAAAAAATATAATTATAATTTTTTTGCTAACCTTACACTAAGCTAGCATAGGTCACACCTATAAAATATTATTATGACTAAGGTTCATTCAGTGCATTGCGGCCGGATAATATAGGTAAACATAAAAGCAAAACCTTATCTAAATAAAAAAAATCATGTAAATTGTTAAAGCCGTTTCCGAGCTAGATACCTACCCGAAACAAATTTATGTAAAGATATACAAGAATTGCTCATATTATAGTATAAAATATTTCTTATTAGTACTATGAGATTGGATTATGATAATAAATAATTCTTTTCAAATTTAAATCAACAATTGAATATCCATAAAAAAATTTTAAAAACCCCCGAAAAATAAACTAACCTTTAAAAAGTGTGAAATAATACAAATTTGTTCATGATGTTTGATCCTTAAAGGCGTGTGGGACCGCTAATTATTAGGTGTTTTAAGTTTACTTAGCGGTACTCGAGGCCTTTAAGGATAAAAAATCATTGGACAATGAACAAACTTGTATTGTTTCACACTTTTTAAAGGTTAGTTTTTTTGTTGAGGGTTTTTTAAATTTTAAATTTAATTTTTATTTCAAAATTTTTAAACTCAGTTGTTTAATTAAATTAATTTAATATATTTATATCACATATTAATTTAAAAAAAATATGTAATTCGCCATTTTGTGGTGGCGGCCATCTTGGACTTGAAATTTGTTTATACCATTTTATTAGTCAAGCCCTTCCATTTGATACCCATATTGATGGAGTAGTGAAAAAACATGATATACGCCATTTTGTGGCGGCGGCCATCTTGGACAGATTTTCATCAAAGCTAAGAACACTCCCGACTAATTCACCTTTCATATATAAAAATCTGCATCCTAATCGGTTCATCCGTTTGGGACGATGCCACGGACAGATACACATATACACACACACGTCAAACTTATAACATCCCTCTTTTTGCGTCGGGGGTTAACCTTACATAGCTAACGTCGCATTGAAATTTTGGTTTATGAAAATCATTTCTGGTCCTTTATATTTTACGCCATTAGCGATGACGGTGATCTTCAAAACGATGGTTTAATCATCGCATTTGATGGAATATTAAGTACAGACAAAAAAAAACACACTTGAGATATAATATGCGAATTTGTAAATTCTTAATTTGCATCCATTATTTCTCTAACATATGAATTTAAGCTAAACATGGTCATTTGACCTCGACAATACTTACAGTTGTTTCCAACATGCAAAATATTAAATGCAAATTACAATTTCATGCAAAGATACAAAGTGAATAACGTTTGCTCTTTTATTTACAGGTGACTGCAAAACAAATCACGAGTCATTAAAAAAAAATCGTCACAATTCTGTGCCCATAGATTCTGCTACACTGAATGGTGATATTAGTGAGTATTATAATGTTTTTTATTTTATGTCTACTTTAACAGCTACTTGTAACAACAGTTTCATCTATATAATTATAATCTTTTATTCAAATGTAGATTATTGTTTTCATTGTCTGAAAGTCACATGCTTCTGTCATGATAATGCATATTGTACACTAATATAGTATATTTGAATAAAATTAAAGAAATAATATAATATTTTTATTACAGTAGGTTTTTACAAGTATTTTTAAATTGTCAATTTAAAAATTAGAAATTCAAAGAGCTCACAAGAAACTCAGTAGTTGTTAGTCTTTCCAAAATATGAGTTGCCAACAAACCGATACCGATTGACAAACGTGATGTAATTAATTACCTAGGCAGAAGCAATGGGCAAAAGTTATCAATGATGTATACAAAGGAATACTTTAATTTGTTTTTATGTATTTATATTCTTTACTTTTTCAAATAATTGCAGAATTAGAAATAAAATACATTAAAAAATATTCCAAGTACAATGAACATATGTCGTATTTAAATCCAATTAAATCTAATCCATATATGCTCGCCGCAACAAGGTAATATTAGAACACTACGTGAAAAAAAAAATGTAAGCATATATTCTGCTACCCGTGCAAAGCCGATGCGGGTCGCTAGTTAAAATTATAAATGAAAATATGCAATTTAAGATTTTTCTATTTTTAAATATTAAACTGCCAACGCTGTCATTAGTGCTCGGATCCAAAACGGCCTATCTTAACAGTATCTTATCCGGGTAGTATGTATTATATTTGCGGTTTATTTTATTTGATGGGGATTTTCGTGTGAAGTCGGTCAAAGGTACACGGGAAGTTTATATTCCGCGCGTAGATTGCGGCCAGGTGCGGTGAGTCGGTGAGGGGGCGACGGCGTGCCGGGGGGTTCTTCAGCGGTGATCCGAGAGAGCGAAGGGCGCGCGCGTGAGATGCGCCGCGCAGCTTCTGTGCGGGGACCGCCGCGCCGTCGCCGCCGTCACGGAGCTGGCCGCTGCCGTCCGTACGCCGCGTACCCGTGTACCGATGGCCCGCACCCGGTGAGCCCGACGCCCTGGCGGGTCGGCGGACGCCGCGCGACCGTCCCCCGTGGCGGTGCTACGGACCCATGCTAACGCACAGCCGATCCGATGGCGACTTCCCTATATACGCCAGAGGTGAGCGCCACGCTCCGATACACCTCACATCACCTACTAAGCACCGATACGGTGCGTAAATCTACTATTATATTTATTTTATAATTATTAATTGCATATTTGCACAACCTTTTAGAATTAACTAATGTTTACATCACGTGTGTAATATCTGTTTGCTTTCATCGTGAACCTGTGTATACATATCGATGTGTAATATTCTGTAGGTATATATCCACTTTGTGTGTATTATAATAAATGTATTAAAAGGAAAGTTTAAATATCATACGAAATTGTTTATAACTCATGCAAAAAAGTCATGATGTTTGATTGTAGCGGACGAATAACCGAAGGGTCGCCTTGTAGTGCAGATGGAAGCGACCATTTATAATCAATAACTTTATTTACCTACTGAACCCCGGAACTCAGGAATAATTTCCGATTTTATTTATTGTGATATATGATACATACACTTATTTCCTTGTGTAACATTTGTTTTATAGAAGGCTATATTTCCATAGGGAATAGTAGCAGTAATGTTAAGCGTCTGTTGTTCGTCCCCTATGTCTATTTGTCTAATAAAATAAGATACAAATATTTCTATATTTTGCTATATTTCGTAATACAGTAGAAAACTTACATCCTGTAGTAATAACTATCGCCATCTGACTTTGATTCGTACTTGATCGATTATATTCTATTTACGGTGAGCTGATTCCGGGCTTTGTTATCAAATGCGTGTTTTGAAATAAGGCCACCGACCTCTTCTGACTCCGTTTGGACTACATTCATATTTGGACGACGTACAATGCACATGCAGCTCTTTAAAAAAATTGTGAGGCTTCGTACCGGCCCTGTTCTCTCGATTACGATCACGGTCCTGTATTTCTCAATACGTTATCCATTTCTGATTATTTATATTTTCTTATAGGAATATTTGTATACCTATAGATGGTACGAATGATATCGTGAAATACGTAATTAAATAATTCGTCCGACATTTCGTTCTTTCTTCATAAATCACAGAATCACTGTATTTATATGCTTTACTTAAGTCTGTGTAATTCTTATAAGAAAGTTTCAGCGATCGTGCGCGAGACTGCCCTCCTAGCACTTTACAAATTGTTTAGTCATATCCGGGACTAATATTTGTGTGCATGAACATGTCTATTTGTTCCGTTTCTGGGTGTAAAATATCTATACATGTATATATTATTTAAAAAAAATAATATTTAAGTATTTATATCAGTTATCTGGTATCCATAGTACAAGCTTTGCTTAGTTTGGAACTAGATGGCGCTGTGTGGGGTGTCCGAGATATTATTATTATTATTATACATTATTATTATATTGGACAAAACCACATTTAAATGTGCATGCAAAAAAAAAACCTTGTAAATCCTAGATAATTGAATGATAAATCATTTTTACTAATTATGTATACAGTGTATTTCATGAATATACAGTGTATTTTAATGATAAAAACGAAACCTTTATAATTTCGTCCTGTTCGTATGTCACAGGCTAATTTGTATATCTTCGCTATGTTACCATCAGTCCCTATGAAATTTTGCAGGCAGACGTCTTATATGAACCGCTGCTGTACTATTTTATAGAGAATTTATGAAAAGTAAATTATGGCTCTACTTTGTACCAATGGATGAAAAATTTATTTTTCATTACTCATACTCGAAAAGTACGCTTGAAAAAACAGTACTTTTCGTCCCTGGGAAACAATTTTCCCTGCTGACAAAAAATAAATAAAACTATGCAAGCCATGTCCCAACTTTTTATACAACAACTCTGTTAAATCGCGGTGTAAATTGTAATAATAAAATATTATAAAAAAATTTTTAATACGACTTTATACTTATCATTTACTTTTAAATAAATTATCATTTAATTTACATAGATTTAAGCTAAATTTTTACCATCACCAATGATAAAAAATACCATAGAGTAAATTAATTTGACAGCAGCGTTTGGTTTTAATAGTCATGAATTTCAGTTCACAGTATCGAAGTGACATTTCGCATTTTCGGGGGTTGAAACCGGCGCGCGGGGGTTTCTCGGGGGTGAAGAGCGGCGCGCGGAGACCTTGCGCACTGAAACTCGGACTAAAACTCGCCATCTTAAACCAGCTAGCTATAGTGTGAATGGTTAGACGGTAAACGCAGAAGAGGACTTCTATTCTAGTCAATTCGTACTTTTATGGAAAGTACTGATGGCTGGTAGAATGCCACAGTAAAAGAAACATAAAAAAGCGAGAAAGCGGCAATTTGATCTTGAGTTGTTTTGTCGAGTGCTAATTATTTACGTATGAAAATGAGTTCGTCAGATTCAGATATGGATTTAACACGTTTTTTATTATTTTCCTCATATTTGTAATGAAAAGCAGAATGTTTACCTTGGGTGAAATATCTATTTAGGCACTCGAACTATCGAAGGTTCTTTAGTGACTTTTTACGAGTTTTGACCTTTTCAAGCCGATAACAGAGAGTCCCACTCTATTTTTTCAACCGTGGGATTAAAAAAAACAGAAAAAAGCGAGACATGTCATGGGGTACCTGACTGGAGCGGAGTTGCTTTCTCTATTTATTATATACTAGCTTTCCGCCCGCGGCTTCGACCACGTGAACTACAGCTGTAGTGGCACAGCTAAAAGACGCGACGCTCCAGAATATTGTGACACTTTCTAGAAAATTCTGCAACATAACTACCTAAGAAATCTCTATTCTTAATTTGATCAAAATCCATTTAGTCATTTTAGCATGTAGAGTAGCTATCCCACAAGTCGCGATCCCAAAATCGGTCAGCCGTTTTCGAGATAAACCGGAACAGACAGACACTACAATTTTATTCATATTGATAAAAAAAAAATACTTTTCACTCCTGACAACACCTTCTTTATGTTTGCAAAATTTCAGTAAAATTGGATCAGCCGTTTCGGTAATTAGCCCGAACAGACAGACAAACACACAGACAAAAACCAACTTATGTCACTCTTGATAACCTTTTTATGTCTGCGAAGATTCATGGAAATGGTTTAGTCGGTTTGGAGATTAGCCGGAACAAAAAGACAGGCAGACAACCACACGGACAATAAGTTACCTATATCGCCCCGACAACCTATTTTAATGTCTGCATAGTTTCATTATAATCTTTAAAAGTTTAGCTCGAACAGACAGATAGACAGACAAACAGACAAACAAAAAGTAGCGTCTGTCATTCCTCACACTATTCTTTTCACGTCTGCAAAGATTCATTAAAAGTTTATCTGTTTTAGAGTTTAGCTCGAACAGACAGAGAGACGGACCGACAGACAAACAAAAAGTGTTGTGTTACTCATGACAATCTAATCACATTTGTGAAGTTTCATTGAAATCAGTTCATTCCTTTCGGGGATCAGTTCGGACAAACAGACGGACGGACAGACTGATAAACATAAAGTATTGTATGTCAATCCTAACAATCTTGTAATCACATCTGTGAAGTTTCATTGAAATCGGTTCAGCCGTTTCGGAGATTAGCTCAAACAGACAGACAGACAAAAAGTAGCCTATGTCACCCCCGATTATGCCCTCTGCACGTCAGCAAAGTTTTATTGAAATCAGTTCAGCCGTTTCGGAGATTAGCTCGAATAGATAGACAGACAAAAAGTTGTCTTTGTCACCCCCGATAATGCCTTCTGCACGTCTGCAAAGTTTTATTGAAATCGGTTCAGCCGGTTCGGAGATTAGTCGGAACAGACAGACAGACACTACAATTCTATTAATATAGACATATTACATAACAGGCACAGTGAAATAAATTTACAACATTTGAGTATAATTACAATTAAACGTAATAATCTTACTTAACTATATCATCACTATCCTCAACTTTTACTGAATCACTTTCGCCATTCATTCTTTATCGATAAATAACAATAACAAGAGTGGGACAATAGTCAAGTGGAGTTATGAATATTATGACGCCGCACGACTTACATACGCGTGCACGAATACACCTGATTCGCGCACCACACGTTTATACTGCTATATACAAATTGTCGTCGTGACAGTCGAAACCTTACACTTTTTTCGCCCTAGCTCTGATTCGCCAAATGGCGGAGTGTGACGTGCGATAAGGAACTTCGTTCCAAAAATCAAGGATGTAGCATTTGATCAACAGTTCCAAAGGAAGTTATTTTGAACAAGAACAAGGCATGGGCACATTGACAAGTTTTTGAGATATACATAACGTTCAGTTACCAAATAAATTGTTTTTTGAAGCGGGCGTAACTTGCTAAATCTTCCTATACAGACAAAGCACATCTGATTACGATGGCTTTTTAAATCTGTCGTATCAAGTAAATAGTCGCGACGCGATATATCTGAAAACGGCCTCGACTGACGGTCTATACACACATATGGAGTATGTGTGATCACGTTTCTATTTTTAGAGCAGAGGAGTACGGAGTGATGTTTGAACATTAAAACTTAAGAAACACTGAACCGATTTAGGTGAAACTTTTCTTATTTAATTATGGGAAATCGTGGTTCATTACATAGAGCACGTATCATGCGTTGCTATATGTTAGGAGCCGAGCAAAAATCTCATTATTATAAAACTGTAACGGAGTGATGTTTGAACGCTTATAATTCAAGAACTACTTACATATTTTCACAAATCGTAGTTGTGTATTCATGTGAGATTGGCTGAACCAATTCAATTGATATCTCGTATGTAGATATCAGAATAAAAAAAAAATGACAGCCATAACAGTTTTAATGTCTTAAGGACTGTAACGCGATGTTCTTGGCCGTATTGTTTAATGTGAAAAATGAATATAAATGATATATATGAATATTATAGGTAAGCATATTCACGACATTACCGACCCGACACGACATACACGAAATGTTTACCTACCATGCAGACCAAGTCGTGAGTAAGCTAGTATGAGATAAATTCGTAACAGTATGGATGATAACTTTACTTCATGCGAAAGGGTGTTTAGTACACCGTGTAATATAAGACATGCGCCAATGAAAAATATAAGGGAATTCAGCCTTTAACTATTTATATCCGGTGTCCTAATAAACCAATGAGCCAAGCGTTAATTTAAACAGCAGCGTTAAGAGCTTTCTAGCGTATAATATTATGTTGGGCTTGTGATCCTCTTTCCCGTGGCTATGATAAATAATAAGGGATTTCAAGGGTTGTGGCGTGATCCTTAAAAAAAAAAACTAAGCATATTCGGCATTTCGAAGAGGTGAGTCAGTCGCTCCTGTAGTATTTCTAAAAACTTAATATTTCTTTAACTTAACATGCTACGCGTCATGTCCAACACAGGGTTTTTACGTTAACTGTACCTACATAAAAATGTGTTTTCTGTGCTCACATGTTTACATTTACGTCAATTTTTGTTTCGATAGTTTCGAGTCATTTGTCGAAAAACATAAAAATTAGTTGAAGATAAAGTGAGCAGATTTTTTTACCGGTGTGAAGTTAGCAGCCAAAGTTAGCAGCCAAAGTATAACCCGGCCGAATTAAGAATACCAAAAGTAACTAACAAGGTATTAAAGAATATAAACTACGGTTTACAATTAAAAACGTTGTTTTGGAAACGTCGCGAATATTAAAATCCAAAAATTTTAAAATTTTTAAATTTTTTTGTTGTTTTGAAAAGTTTACAATAATTTTCGTTAAAGGATAGAATAATGATCTTGCTGAAAAAAATTGCCTCGAGGACTTTATTTCTCAATTACTTCAGGATTTTAGAAATTATGAAAAAATGTATACGAAAATACTATATCGAATTTAAGTTTTCAAACGCCTGTAAACATTGCTTATACAAGTGTCAAGGCCACGTTTCTCCGGGGTATACTAATTTTTTTTTAAAGGACATTGAAATGCTCTTTCCAAAAAATAATGTCAGAAGTACTCGGGGGATTTAAAAGTTAGGAGAATTTTAAGATTAAAATATATTATAAATATTTTTTAAAGTATTGAATATAATTTTCATTAAAATTATAAGGCGACGTTTATTCGAGATACTACTTAATGGTTTACAACAACACAGGAATGGTCTTTCTAAAAACATTGTCTAAAGTACTTCAAGCGTTTAGAAATAACTAAAAAATATATACGAAAATACTATATCGAATTTAAGTTTTCAAACGCTTGTAAACATTGCTTATACAAGTGTCAAGGCCACGTTTCTCCGGGATATACTAATTTTTTTTTAAAGGACATTAAAATGCTCTTTCCAAAAAATAATGTCAGAAGTACTCGGGGGATTTAAAAGTTAGGAGAATTTTAAGATTAAAATATATTATAAATATTTTTTAAAGAATTAAATATAATTTTCATTAAAATTATAAGGCGACGTTTATTCGAGATACTACTTAATAGTTTACAACAACACAGAAATGGTCTTTCTAAAAAACATTGTCTAAAGTACTTCAAGCGTTTAGAAATAACTAAAAAATATATACGAAAATACTATATCGAATTTAAGTTTTCAAACGCTTGTAAACATTGCTTATACAAGTGTCAAGGCCACGTTTCTCCGGGGTATACTAATTTTTTTTAAAGAACATTGAAATGCTCTTTCCAAAAAATAATGTCAGAAGTACTCGGGGGATTTAAAAGTTAGGAGAATTTTAAGATTAAAATATATTATAAATATTTTTTAAAGTATTGAATATAATTTTCATTAAAATTATAAGGCGACGTTTATTCGAGATACTA